>CAWUFW010018978.1:2500-202271 GCA_963921515.1 Calotriton arnoldi
CAGGGTTTAGGGCAGTGCAGTGGTGTTCGGGCAGTGTAGGGGGTTCTTGCTGGGGCTGGTGTTTCAGAGTCTAGGGCAGTGCAGTGGTGTTCGGGCAGTGTAGGGGGTCTTGCTGGGGCTGGTGTTTCAGGGTTTAGGGCACTGCAGTGGTGTTCGGGCAGTGTTGGGGGTCGTGCTGGGGGTGGTGTTTCAGGGTTTAGGGCAGTGCAGTGGTGTTGGGGCAGTGTAGGGGGTCGTGCTGGGGCTAGTGTTTCAGGGTTTCGGGGAGAGCAATGGTGTTCAGGCAGTGTAGGGGGTTGTGCTGGAGGTAGTGTTTCAGGGTTTAGGGCAGTGCAGTGGTGTTCGGGCAGTGTAGGGGGTCTTGCTGGGGGTGGTGTTTCAGGGTTTAGGGCAGTGGTGTTCAGGCAGTGTAGGGGGTCTTGCTGGGGGTGATGTTTCAGGGTTTAGGGAAGTGCAGTGGTGTTCGGGCAGTGTAGGGGGTCTTGCTGGGGGTAGTGTTTCAGGGTTTAGGGCAGTTCAGTGGTGTTTGGGCAGTGTAGGGGGTCGTGCTAGGGGTGGTGTTTCAGGGTTTAGGGCAGTGCAGTGGTGTTCGGGCAGTGTAGAGGGTCGTGCTGGGGCTGGTGTTTCAGGGTTTAGGGCAGTGCAGTGGTGTCCCGGCAGTGTAGGGGGTCGTGCAGGGGGGTGGTCTTTCAGGGTTTAGGGCAGTGCTGTGGTGTTCGGGCAGTGTAGGGGGTCGTGCTGGGGGTGGTGTTTCAGGGTTTAGGGCAGTGCAGTGGTGTTCGGGCAGTGTAGGGTGTCTTGCTGGGGGGTGGTGTTTCAGGGTTTAGGGCAGTGCAGTGGTGTTCGGGCAGTGTAGGGGGTCGTGCAGGGGGTGGTGTTTCAGGGTTTAGGGCAGTGCAGTGGTGTTTGGGCAGTGTAGGGGGTCGTGCAGGGGGTGGTGTTTCAGGGTTTAGGGCAGTGCAGTGGTGTTCGGCCAGTGTAGGTGGTCTTGCTGGGGTGGTGTTTCAGGGTTTAGTGCTGTGGTGTTCGGGCAGTGTAGGGGGTATTGCTGGGGGTGGTGTTTCAGGGTTTAGGGCAGTGCAGTGGTGTTCGGGCAGTGTAGGGGGTCTTGCTGGGGCTGGTGTTTCAGGGTTTAGGGCAGTGCAGTGGTGTTCGGGCAGTGTAGGGGGTCTTGCTGGGGCTGGTGTTTCAGGGTTTGCGGCAGTACAGTGGTGTTCGGACAGTGTACGGGGTCTTGCTGGGGGTGGTGTTTCAGGGTTTAGGGCAGTGGTGTTTGGGCAGTGAAGGGGGTCTTGCTGGGGGTGATGTTTCAGGGTTTAGGGCAGTGCAGTGGTGTTCGGGCAGTGTAGAAGGTCTTGCTGGGGGTAGTGTTTCAGGGTTTAGGGCAGTGCAGTGGTGTTCGTGCAGTGTAGGGGGTCGTGCTGGGGGTGGTGTTTCAGGGTTTAGGGCAGTGCAGTAGTGTTCGGGCAGTGTAGGGGGTCGTGCAGGGGGTGGTGTTTCAGGGTTTAGGGCAGTGCAGTGGTGTTCGGGCAGTGTAGGGGGTCGTGCTGGGGGTGGTGTTTCAGGGGTTTAGGAGCAGTGCAGTGGTGTTCGGGCAGTGTAGGGGGTCGTGCAGGGGGTGGTGTTTCAGGGTTTAGGGCAGTGCAGTGGTGTTCGGGCAGTGTAGGGGGTCGTGCTGGAGCTGGTGTTTCAGGGTTTAGGGCAGTGCAGTGGTGTTCGGGCAGTGTAGGGGTCTTGCTGGGGGTGGTGTTTTAGGGTTTAGGGCAGTGGTGTTCGGGCAGTGTAGGGGGTCTTGCTGGGGGTGATGTTTCAGGGTTTAGGGCAGTGCAGTGGTGTTCGGGCAGTGTAGGGGGTCTTGCTGGGGGTAGTGTTTCAGGGTTTAGGGCAGTGCAGTGGTGTTCGTGCAGTGTAGGGGGTCGTGCTGGGGATGGTGTTTCAGGGTTTAGGGCTGTGCAGTAGTGTTCGGGCAGTGTAGGGGGTCGTGCTGGGGGTGGTGTTTTAGGGTTTAGGGTAGTGCAGTGGTGTTTGTGTAGTGTAGGGGGTCATGCTGGGGGTGGTGATTCAGGGTTTAGGGTAGTGCAGTGGTGTTTGGGTAGTGTAGGGGGTCGTGCTGGGGCTGAGTGTTTTAGGGTTTAGGGTAGTGCAGTGGTGTTTGGGTAGTGTAGGGGGTCGTGCTGGGGGTAGTGTTTTAGGGTTTAGGGTAGTGCAGTGGTGTTTGGGTAGTGTAGGGGTCATGCTGGGGGTAGTGGTTTAGGGTTTAGGGTAGTGCAGTGGTGTTTGGGTAGTGTAGGGGTACTGCTGGGGCTAGTGTTTTAGGGTTTAGGGTAGTGCAATGGTGTTTGGGTAGTGTAGGGGGTACTGCTGGGGGTAGTGTTTTAGGGTTTAGGGTAGTGCAGTGGTGTTTGGGTAGCGTAGGGGGTACTGCTGGGGGTAGTGTTTTAGGGTTTAGGATAGTGCAGTGGTGTTTGGGTAGTGTAGGGGTTCGTGCTGGGGTAGTTTTTAGGGTTTAGGGTAGTGCAGTGGTGTTTGTGTAGTGTAGGGGTCGTGCTGGGGGTAGTGTTTTAGGGTTTAGGGTAGTGCAGTGGTGTTTGTGTAGTGTAGGAGGTGGTGTTTAGGTTTAGGGTAGTGCAGTGGTCTTTGGGTAGTGTAGGGAGTCGTGCGGGGTAGTGTTTTAGGGTTTAGGGTAGTGCAGTGGTCTTTGGGTAGTGTAGGGGGTCGTGCGGGGGTAGTGTTTTAGGGTTTAGGGTAGTGCATTGTTGTTTGGGTAGTGTAGGGGGTCATGCGGGGGGTAGTATTTTAGGGTTTAGGGCAGTGCAGTGGTGTTTGGGTAGTGTAGGGGGTTGTGCTGGGGGAGTGTTTTAGGGTTTAGGGCAGTGCAGTGGTGTTCGGGTAGTGTAGGGGGTCGTGCTGGGGGAGTGTTTTAGGGTTTAGGGCAGTGCAGTGGTGTTCGGGTAGTGTAGGGGGTCGTGCTGGGGGAGTGTTTGAGGGTTTAGGGCAGTGCAGTCGTGTTCGGGTAGTGTAGGGGGTCGTGCTGGGGGAGTATTTTAGGGTTTAGGGTAGTGCAGTGGTGTTCGGGTAGTGTAGGGGGTCGTGCTGGGGGTAGTGTTTTAGGGTTTAGGGCAGTGCAGTGGTGTTTGGGCAGTGTAGGGGGTCGTGCTGGGGGTGGTGTTTTAGGGCTTAGGGCAGTGCAGTGGTGTTCGGGCAGTGTAGGGGGTCATGCTGGGGGTGGTGTTTCAGGGTTTAGGGCAGTGCAGTGGTGTTCGGGCAGTGTAGGGGGTCATGCTGGGGGTGGTGTTTCAGGGTTTAGGGCAGTGCAGTGGTGTTCGGGCAGTGTAAGGGGTCGTGCAGGGTGGTGGTGTTTCAGGGTTTAGGGCAGTGGTGTTCGGGCAGTGTAGGGGGTCGTGCTGGGGGTGGTGTTTCAGGGTTTGGGGCAGTGCATTGGTGTTCGGGCAGTAAAGGGGGTCGTGCTGCGGGTGGTGTTTCAGGGTTTTGGGCAGTGCAGTGGTGTTCGGGCAGTGTAGGGGGTCGTGCGGGGTGGTGTTTCAGGGTTTAGGGCAGTGCAGTGGTGTTCGGGCAGTGTAGGGGGTCGTGCAGGGTTGTGGTGTTTCAGGGTTTAGGGCAGTGCAGTGGTGTTCGGGCAGTGTAGGGGGTCGTGCTGGGGGTGGTGTTTCAGGGTTTAGGGCAATGCAGTGGTGTTCGGGCAGTGTAGGGGGTGGTGCAGGGGTGGTGTTTCAGGGTTTAGGGCAGTGCAGTGGTGTTCGGGCAGTGTAGGGGGTGGTGCAGGGGGTGGTGTTTCAGGGTTTAGGGCAGTGCAGTGGTGTTCGGGCAGTGTAGGGGGTCGTGCAGGGGTGGTGTTTCAGGGTTTAGGGCAGTGCAGTGGTGTTCGGGCAGTGTAGGGGGTCGTGCTGGGGCTGGTGTTTCAGGGTTTAGGGCAGTGCAGTGGTGTTCGGGCAGTGTAGGGGGTCGTGCTGGGGCTGGTGTTTCAGGGTTTAGGGCAGTGCAGTGGTGTTCGGGCAGTGTAGGGGGTCGTGCTGGGGCTGGTGTTTCAGGGTTTAGGGCAGTGCAGTGGTGTTCGGGCAGTGTAGGAGGTCGTGCTGGGGCTGGTGTTTCAGGGTTTAGGGCAGTGCAGTGGTGTTCGGGCAGTGTAGGGGGTCATGCTGGGGCTGGTGTTTCAGGGTTTAGGGCAGTGCAGTGGTGTTCGGGCAGTGTAGGGGGTCGTGCTGGGGCTGGTGTTTCAGGGTTTAGGGCAGTGCAGTGGTGTTTGGGCAGTGTAGGGGGTCTTGCTGGGGCTGGTGTTTCAGGGTTTAGGGCACTGCAGTGGTGTTCGGGCAGTGTAGGGGGTCGTGCTGGGGGTGGTGTTTCAGGGTTTAGGGCAGTGCAGTGGTGTTGGGGCAGTGTAGGGGGTCGTGCTGGGGCTAGTGTTTCAGGGTTTAGGGCAGAGCAATGGTGTTCAGGCAGTGTAGGGGGTTGTGCTGGAGGTGGTGTTTCAGGGTTTAGGGCAGTGCAGTGGTGTTCGGGCAGTGTAGGGGGTCTTGCTGGGGGTGGTGTTTCAGGGTTTAGGGCAGTTGGTGTTCAGGCAGTGTAGGGGGTCTTGCTGGGGGTGATGTTTCAGGGTTTAGGGCAGTGCAGTGGTGTTCGGGCAGTGTAGGGGGTCTTGCTGGGGGTAGTGTTTCAGGGTTTAGGGCAGTGCAGTGGTGTTCGGGCAGTGTAGGGGGTCGTGCTAGGGTGGTGTTTCAGGGTTTAGGGCAGTGCAGTGGTGTTCGGGCAGTGTAGAGGGTCGTGCTGGAGGCTGGTGTTTCAGGGTTTAGGGCAGTGCAGTGGTGTCCCGGCAGTGTAGGGGGTCGTGCAGGGGGTGGTGTTTCAGGGTTTAGGGCAGTGCAGTGGTGTTCGGGCAGTGTAGGGGGTCGTGCTGGGGGTGGTGTTTCAGGGTTTAGGGCAGTGCAGTGGTGTTCGGGCAGTGTAGGGTGTCTTGCTGGGGGTGGTGTTTCAGGGTTTAGGGCAGTGCAGTGGTGTTCGGGCAGTGTAGGGGGTCGTGCAGGGGGTGGTGTTTCAGGGTTTAGGGCAGTGCAGTGGTGTTTGGGCAGTGTAGAGGGTCGTGCAGGGGGTGGTGTTTCAGGGTTTAGGGCAGTGCAGTGGTGTTCGGCCAGTGTAGGTGGTCTTGCTGGGGGTGGTGTTTCAGGGTTTAGTGCTGTGGTGTTCGGGCAGTGTAGGGGGTCTTGCTGGGGGTGGTGTTTCAGGGTTTAGGGCAGTGCAGTGGTGTTCGGGCAGTGTAGGGGGTCTTGCTGGGGGTGGTGTTTCAGGGTTTAGGGCAGTGCAGTGGTGTTCGGGCAGTGTAGGGGGTCTTGCTGGGGCTGGTGTTTCAGGGTTTAGGGCAGTACAGTGGTGTTCGGACAGTGTACGGGGTCTTGCTGGGGGTGGTGTTTCAGGGTTTAGGGCAGTGGTGTTCGGGCAGTGTAGGGGGTCTTGCTGGGGGTGATGTTTCAGGGTTTAGGGCAGTGCAGTGGTGTTCGGGCAGTGTAGGAGGTCTTGCTGGGGGTAGTGTTTCAGGGTTTAGGGCAGTGCAGTGGTGTTCGTGCAGTGTAGGGGGTCGTGCTGGGGGTGGTGTTTCAGGGTTTAGGGCAGTGCAGTGGTGTTCGGGCAGTGTAGGGGTCGTGCAGGGGGTGGTGTTTCAGGGTTTAGGGCAGTGCAGTGGTGTTCGGGCAGTGTAGGGGGTCGTGCTGGGGGTGGTGTTTCAGGGTTTAGGGCAGTGCAGTGGTGTTCGGGCAGTGTAGGGGGTCGTGCAGGGGTGGTGTTTCAGGGTTTAGGGCAGTGCAGTGGTGTTCGGGCAGTGTAGGGGGTCGTGCTGGGGCTGGTGTTTCAGGGTTTAGGGCAGTGCAGTGGTGTTCGGGCAGTGTAGGGGTCTTGCTGGGGGTGGTGTTTTAGGGTTTAGGGCAGTGGTGTTCGGGCAGTGTAGGGGGTCTTGCTGGGGGTGAGTGTTTCAGGGTTTAGGGCAGTGCAGTGGTGTTCGGGCAGTGTAGGGGGTCTTGCTGGGGGTAGTGTTTCAGGGTTTAGGGCAGTGCAGTGGTGTTCGTGCAGTGTAGGGGGTCGTGCTGGGGATGGTGTTTCAGGGTTTAGGGCAGTGCAGTAGTGTTCGGGCAGTGTAGGGGGTCGTGCAGGGGGTGGTGTTTCAGGGTTTAGGGCAGTGCAGTGGTATTCGGGCAGTGTAGGGGGTCGTGCTGGGGGTGGTGTTTCAGGGTTTAGGGCAGTGCAGTGGTGTTCGGGCAGTGTAGGGGGTCGTGCTGGGGCTGGTGTTTTAGGGTTTAGGGCAGTGCAGTGGTGTTCGGGCAGTGTAGGGGGTCGTGCTGGGGCTGGTGTTTCACGGTTTAGGGCAGTGCAGTGGTGTTCGGGCAGTGTAGGGGGTCGTGCTGGGGCTGGTGTTTCAGGGTTTAGGGCAGTGCAGTGGTGTTCGGGCAGTGTAGGCGGTCGTGCTGGGGCTGGTGTTTCAGGGTAGAGCAGTGGTGTTCGGGCAGTGTAGGGGGTCGTGCTGGGGCTGGTGTTTCAGGGTTTAGGGCAGTGCAGTGGTGCTCGGGCAGTGTAAGGGGTCGTGCTGGGGGTGGTGTTTCAGGGTTTAGGGTAGTGCAGTGGTGTTCGGGCAGTGTAGGGGGTCATGCTGGGGCTGGTGTTTCAGGGTTTAGGGCAGTGCAGTGGTGTTTGGGCAGTGTAGGGGTAGTGCAGGGTCTGGTGTTTCAGGGTTTAGGGCAGTGCAGTGGTGTTCGGGCAGTGTAGGGGGTCATGCAGGGGCTGGTGTTTCAGGGTTTAGGGCAGTGCAGTGGTGTTCGGGCAGTGTAGGGGGTCTTGCTGGGGGTGGTGTTTCAGGGTTTAGTGCAGTGGTGTTCGGGCAGTGTAGGGGTTCTTGCTGGGGGTGGTGTTTCAGGGTTTAGGGCAGTGCAGTGGTATTCGGGCAGTGTAGGGGGTCATGCTGGGGCTGGTGTTTCAGGGTTTAGGGAAGTGCAGTGGTGTTCGGGCAGTGTAGGGGGTCATGCTGGGGCTGGTGTTTCAGGGTTTAGGGCAGTGCAGTGGTCTTCGGGCAGTGTAGGGGGTCGTGCTGGGGGTGGTGTTTCAGGGTTTAGGGCAGTGCAGTGGTGTTCGGGCAGTGTAGGGGGTCGTGCAGGGGCTGGTGTTTCAGGGTTTAGGGCAGTGCAGTGGTGTTCGGGCAGTGTAGGGGGTCATGCTGGGGGTAGTGTTTTAGGGTTTAGGGTAGTGCAGTGGTGCTTGTGTAGTGTAGGGGGTCGTGCTGGGGGTAGTGTTTTAGGGTTTAGGGTAGTGCAGTGGTGTTTGTGTAGTGTAGGGGGTCATGTTTTAGGGTAGTGCAGTGGTGTTTGGGTAGTGTAGGGGGTCGTGCTGGGGGTAGTGTTTTAGGATTTAGGTTAGTGCAGTGGTGTTTGGGTAGTGTAGGTGGTCGTGCTGGGGGTAGTGTTTTAGGGTTTAGGGTAGTGCAGTCGTGTTTGTGTAGTGTAGGGGGTCGTGCTGGGGGTAGTGTTTTAGGGTTTAGGGTAGTGCAGTGGTGCTTGTGTAGTGTAGGGGGTCGTGCTGGGGATAGTGTTTTAGGGTTTAGGGTAGTGCAGTGGTGTTTGTGTAGTGTAGGGGGTCATGTTTTAGGGTAGTGCAGTGGTGTTTGGGTAGTGTAGGGGGTCGTGCTGGGGGTAGTGTTTTAGGATTTAGGTTAGTGCAGTGGTGTTTGGGTAGTGTAGGGGGTCGTGCTGGGGGTAGTGTTTTAGGGTTTAGGGTAGTGCAGTGATGTTTGTGTAGTGTAGGGGGTCATGCTGGGGGTAGTGTTTTAGGGTTTAGGATAGTGCAGTGGTGCTTGTGTAGTGTAGGGGGTCGTGCTGGGGGTAGTGTTTTAGGGTTTAGGGTAGTGCAGTGGTGTTTTTGTAGTGTAGGGGGTCATGTTTTAAGATGCAACGCTCCAATACCTGACCAGTCTGCACTACATAAAACTGCAAAAAATCTAAAAATAAAAAGTGTTTTGCACACTTTTGTCATTGGGCTATATGTGGGCTACATCTGGGTAATATTTGTGCTACAATTGGGCTCTTTTTTCTCTGGTGGCCATCTTGGAAGACTTCTTTGTTATGAAGTTTCCTAATTTCCTCATTTACTGCAGTCTCCTCAGTAGGAAATGCTTTCAGTTTTTTACTTTGATTCCATCAAGAAGGCATTCAGATGTGTCTCACATTTGCCATAAATTCTGAATGTTAGCACTCTAGTTGCTCATTAGATCACTGTAGTAAAGCTACTGCTCACCAGGGAGTTAACTGGAAGTCTGCTGCTGGTATTGAAAGTGATTGTTTCAGTCTGCATGTCAGAATTTTCTAATGAAATAGAAGAGGATTTGAGATCTCACTTAAAACATGCCCTAATTTTTCTTTCTGCAGCACTAACCATAATTTCTATTTCAAAAAGAACCCCATCATTTTGTTCCTTTTTAAATTAAATGTTTTAAGTGTTACCGGTTTATTCCAATCAAGATGGCTTCAGGTGTGCCATACTTTTGTCATAAGTAAGGCTGTTAGCGCTCTAGTTGTTCTTTAGAACACTCTGGGAAGCTGCAGTAGAACACAAAGGCATCAACTGGCAGGCTGCTCCTGTTGAAATATAACAGGAAGATATTTGAGATCACACTTGAAACGTGTCCTAATTTTTCTTTCTACAGCACTAACCATAATTTCTATGACAAAATGAACCCCATCATTGTGTTCCTTTTTAAATTAAATGTTTTAAGTGTTACCAGTTTATTCCAATCAAGATGGCTTCAGGTGTGCCATACTTTTGTCATAAGTAAGGCTGTTAGCACTCTAGTTGTTCTTTAGAACACTCTGGGAAGCTGCAGTAGAACACAAAGGAATCAACTGACAGTCTCTGCCCTTGTTGGATGTACATGTTTTACTGAGAATGTCAGACTTCATTCTCACATGACTGAGAAAGATAATGTGAATTTACAGAAAATATGCTCTCATTTTAGCTTCTGGAGCACCTTCCTAAACTCTATGGGACAAGCATGTGAAAATAGTTTTCTCTCAAACATGATTCATGATATCCCAGCAGAAGGTTTTTCACAGGGTAAAATCACCTTAGAAAACACCACAATTCCTGAAATTAGTATGGTACCATCAACAAATGAATTCTAATGTAACTAAAGTCTGTTATCACCCTTTATAGTTCTCCTTTTGGTAACCCTCAAAATCTTTGATTCACTACAATGCATTTCAATGGGGTACTATCATGTATATTGGTCCCAAGATGGCTGCCAGCAATTCCAGGATGAAGTGCTGACAGCCAATCAGATCTCACGATGACATGTGTGGTTAGGCTCCGCCCAGATATATATGTGATTTTACTTTTGATTTTCTCAGCAACTACTGAACGGATTTACACCATTTAACAAAAGGGTTCTTTCTGAACCAAGAACTACCTCTTTGCCAAATTTGGTGTAATCCCGTTCAGCAGTTCGGGCTGTAGCCGTGGCTAAAGTTTCCTATGGGAAAATGAATGGGGAAAACATGTTTTGGGACCCCCCTTTTTCTTGGCCCCGCTGACGAATCACCCCGAAACTTTCAGGGTAGGAGCGGACCGGAGCGGGCCATAAAGTTTGAAAATTTCCGCGAAGATTCGTCAACCGACGCAAGAGTTATTTCAAATAGAATGTTGCGGATTTCCTATGGAAAATAGGTCCTAACTATAACTATCTACTGGCGACCGCCAGTAGATAATATATATATATATATATATATTATCTACTGGCGGTCGCCAGTAGATAGTTATAGTTAGGACCTATTTTCCATAGGAAATCCGCAACATTCTATTTGAATTAACTTTGGCGCCGGTTGACGAATCAACGCAAAATTTTCAAACTTTATGGCCCGCTCCGGTCCGCTCCTACCCTGAAAGTTTCGGGGTGATTCGTCAAGCGGGGGCCGAGAAAAAAGGGGGGTCCCAAAACGTGTTTTCCCCATTCAGTTTCCCTAAGGAAACCTTAGCCACGGCTACAGCCCGACTGTTGAACGGAATTACACCAAATTTGGCAAAGAGGTAGTTCTTGGTTCAGAAAGAACCCTTTTGTTAAATGGTGTAAATCCGTTCAGTAGTTCCTGTGAAAATCAAAATGAAAATCACATATATATCTATGGCCGCGTCGGATTCGCGCACCCTCCCGATCACGAGCTGCATGCTAATTGGCTGTCAACACTCCAAATCAGGAAGTGTTGGCAGTTATTTTGTCCCTCGGTAGAACCGAGGGACAGAAACAAGTGCGCAAAACGCACAAAGGGGGCAGGGTAGAAACACCCTGACCCCTAGGTCTGCTCAGGGGGTCCCACAAGGACCCCCTGGGCAGAAAAAAGCATTTTTTTTTTTTAAATCGGCAGGATGCGCATAGGGTGCGCGGATCCCGCCGGAAAAAAAAAATCGAAGCGCGGTCTCCCGCACTTCGATGTTATTTTGCCCCCGGGTGGCCCAAGTCCCGGGGGCAGGCGGGGTTTATTTAAATAATGCTGGGGGGGCCTCTAAGGGCCCCCCAAGCCCCGGGGACCGCCACCCCCCGGGGCTTTCAATTTAAAATGGTGCGGGAGGGCACTCGGCCCTCCCGCAGCCCCGGGGACCACCACCTCCCCGGGGCTTCTTTTTTTTAAAAAAAACATTTCCTGTGTGGGAGGGCTCGAGCCCCCCACACGCCCCGGGGACCGCCACCTCCCGGGGGCACTAATAGTAAATGCGGGGGTCCGTAACGGACCCCCGAGCCCCGGGATCACCACCTCCCCGGGGCTTTAAAGACATGGGAGGGGGGCCGCGCGGCCCCCCTCCTGGAGCCCTTGATGGCCCTGGGGACCGCCACCCCCAGGGCCGGCTTCCTGCAGTGTCCCGGGGTGCCTACCCCCGGGACACGGCTGTTTGCAATGGCAGGACGGGAGCCTCGCGGCTCCCGTCCTGCCATGTGCAAACTTGCTAGCCTACTGAAGCGAGAGCAGGGAAACCTGCCTCTCGCTTCAATGAAGCAAAGCAGATTGCTTTTCCATAAGGGGAGCTGCATGTCAGCAGCTCCCTTATGGAAAAGCAATGACGGCTCCCGCAGGACGCGGGAGCCGGCGGGACCGTGCGGGGATTGGGGACCCCCCACGGTCCCCAACGTGTGGCCAGGCCCCGGGGGATGGGATCCCCGGGCCCATTAGTGGCACGGGAGGGGGGCCACGCAGCCCCCCTCCCAAAAAAGGGAGTTTTAGTAAAAAAAAAAAAAAGGACGCAAAGGCCGGCCCCGGGGGATGGGGTCCCCGGGGCATTTAATGGCCTGAGGAGGGGGGCCACGCAGCCCCCCTCCAAATATATATATTTTTTTTTTTAAAAGAGGGCATGCCCGGGGGATGGGGTCCCCGGGGCAAATACAGGCCCAGGGAAGGGGGCCACGCGGCCCCCTTCCCGTTTAAAAAAATAAATAAAAGAACAGCCTCAGGCCCCGGGGGATGGGGTCCCCGGGGACAAAAGTGGATGAGGGAAGAAGGGCCACGCAGCCCCCCTCCCATAAAAAAAAAAGAAAGCAAAAAAAACGGCATTGTGCCAGAGGCCCCGCCCCCTCCCTGCAGCACTCTGCAAACGCGCCCCTAGCGCGTTGTAAGAAGGGGAAGTAATTCCCTTGAATACTGGGGTCCCTGGGGCCAACTAGCCCACCAGGAACCTCCAGTATGCGCCAGGGAGCTGCGTTGCAGAGAGGTGTTCAGAGGCCACGCCCTTTACACCTCTCTGCAACGCAGCTTTGTGGCGCTTTTTGGAGGTACATGGTGGGCTAGTTGGTCCCCAGGGACCCTCAGGATTCAAGGGGACTTAATCCCCCAACTTAAAACGCGCCACGGGGCGCGTTTGCACAGTGGTGAAGGGAGGGGGCGGGGCTTCAGGTGACATGTGTGCAAACAGGCCCCGTGGCGCGTTTTAAGATGGGTATTTAAATCCCCTTCAATCCTGAGGGTCCCTGGGGGCCAACTAGCCCACCAGGTACATCCAGAAAGCGCCACAGAGCTGCGTTGCAGAGAGGTGTAAAAAGGGGCGTGGCCTCTGAACACCTCTCTGCAACGCAGCTCCCTGGCGCATACAGGAGGTACAGGGTGGGCTAGTTGGACCCCAGGGACCCACATGATTCAAGGGAACTTAATCCCCCAACTTAAAATGTGCCACGGGGCGCGTTTGCACAGTGGTGAAGGGAGGGGGCGGGGCATGTTATTGTTAGAAATTAGCATTTCAAAAACCTTTGAAATTCACTTAAAAAACCATAGGTTTCAGGCACGTTATAGTTAGAAATTACCATTTAAAAAACCTTTGAAATTCACTGAAAAAACCATAGGTTTCAGACACGTTATAGTTAGAAATTAGCATTTAAAAAACCTTTGAAATTCACTTAAAAAACCATAGGTTTTAGGGACAGTTATAGTTAGTTGGACATTTCACTCGTACAAAACCATAGAAATTCCCCCGTTATAGTTAGTTTACGTAACTATAACTCGCGCCCCGCAATGCACTGCTGATGACGTCACATATTACATCACTCATGACATGGTCAGTGACATCACTGATGACATCACTGATGACATCTCAAATGACATCAATGATGACATCACTGATGACATCATCCATGTGATAATTTGATGCATCTTTTCACACCCTAATATAACTTTTGATACACCCACTGTAAATTACAGACTGCCATTGTCAAAACCATAGACACTCCAACACCAATTACTATATACACACTCACTGATTCTTAGGTCAAAACAGACACATCTCCTCACTCACCCGTACAGTCACTCATACTTATAGTCACTCAGTACAGGACTATTATATGCACTCATACACCTATATAAACACTCACACACCGTCACTCATCCATAGAGGTACTCACACACCTAGTCAGTCATGCAAAAAATTAAGCACAAACCCATTTACTCACCTATACAGTTATACACACACCAACTCACTTACTCATACAAATACTAGCACATTCTTCAGTGATGTCATCAGTGATGTCACTGACCATGTCATGAGTGATGTAATATGTGACGTTATCAGCAGTGCATTGCGGGGGCGCGAGTTATAGTTACGTGAACTAACTATAACGGGGGAATTTCTATGGTTTTGTACGAGTGAAATGTCCAACTAACTATAACTGTCCCTAAAACCTATGGTTTTTTAAGTGAATATATATATATATATATATATATATATATATATATATATATATATATATATATACTATCTTTATCATGGTTTTAATACATAGAGCACTGGTGGGCGCATACCGTGTTGTGTGAATCCGTAATTGCGACCAGAGATTTTTATCAGTGTGACTGGAGTGGAGATTACTGGCCCACTTGTGTGAAGTTTCACTTCTACACACTTACCCAAATCCTAGCGCTATCATCCAAAGTGTATGTTGTACATGTTTGTATTTGCGTAGCCTGCGTGGTGCATGCATAGTGTACCAGAGTCATGGAGGCCCTTGGGATCTACTTTGGATGCCTCTGGCCTGGGATTTTGTTCATGATGGAAGTGATGTTGCTTTCCCTGACAGTGGAAGTGTATTGCTGACATTCCTGAAACTGGAGAGAGGAGACACAAATGTCTGTGAAGGATGACACAAGCAGTTTATGTAGGTTTTCTGAATGACCTGTAGGGCTTGCCGCAGCTAGTGTGCCCAGAGTAGAAACAGACATTGCAACCCCCTCGAGTCAAGTGACACGGAGTGTATTCAGTGTGCTTGGGCGGAAACTGGTGTGTGATACCACCTGCAGGAGGCTGATTGCTCGCGTGACTTCAGGGAACGGCTGTATATGCTGGAAGAGAGAAAGTTCCCGAAAAATCTGAGGAGACACAGAGGTACTGCCATGCATGACAGACCTATGGCGGTGGGGTGGCTGGGGCACTAGGTCAAGGGGCATTCCTTCATCCTAGACGACGCGATTTTGGCAAAAAGCTCTCCCAGGTGATGGGACAGAACACATGGGGGCCCAAGAGCTTTAAGAACCAGTTCTAGGCTTACTCCAGTCAGCAGCAGACCATTATCTTGAGGCCCCTTGGTCTCCTGAACCTCTCTGCAGTGTCGACTGGAGATGGAGAAGAAAATTAACCTACTTGAACTCTGATCCACTAAATCACTTGGAGGTGGTGAGTGAGCTGAATTGTAGAAGAGATTTCATTTATTAGGAATTAATGATTAATTTAGGTGCATTGGCTAACATGACTAGGCTGCAGATTTGCTGCATTGTGAATCATACGCATTTACTGAAGAAGAAGGCGTCTTTTTATTTTATCTGTACTAACTTTCTATGAATATGTGTCTCAGAAATTCAGACAAAATACAGCTCCAGCCATGAACTCTGTTTATAAATCTAATCTGGGGGGAAGGATGTCTCTTGTAACAATGTGAAGGCTTCTTGAAGCTGCCAAGCTTGCACTGTAGTTAAAGTTAAAGCAAGTTATTGTTTAAAATGTGTGAGCTCATGCACTGCCCTTACCAATAGCTGAATAGGACGTACGGGTTGCAGGGGTGTCATAGAAACGAATAGTTTGATTGGCTATTGTACTTGAAACATTGCTTCTATGTAAAAACGTGTGTGCCTTCTATTCCCAATTTATTATAAAAGGACGTACTATTTGGAAAGGAGCCAGACTTTTGACTTCAGACGTTTTCTGCTGGGGGACCTTTGCTCTGAGGCCTTTGACATGGGATTTACTGCTCTGCTCTGAGAGCTGTTTGAGCTTTTCTTTGGAGATTATATTAGTCTGCTTGCAAATCTTTTTGACTTATTATGTACTTTTCCTTCTGTAATATAACCACATTTATTCAAATAAACACACGCCTTGATAACTTTAAGAATCTTGTCCTGTTCGTTTATAAATAAGGCTCCCTGTTTTCCGTTTGTACTGATTGTTACAGATAAATACAGACAGAAAACCATTTATTTTCTTGGCTGTGTTTATTTTTAAATGTGGATAAAAACATAAATTAGGTGCTGTTTGAGTGATTCTAAATACCCTGAGCCATGACTGTCAGGCCAATAACTGTGTGGATAGATAGGTAAGGGGGTTAAAAAAGAAAGCTTAAGAAAAGAGGCTTAAACAGCAGTAGATATGCACAAGGCTGATACTGAAATGTGCATATTTTCATATAAGTGCATTGACTTATCTTCTGCGGGTGTTCATATCACTGAAACCTGGCAGGCATTCAAGCATGACTGCATATTTATTGGTTAAATAAATGTGGAAATATACCAGTTTCAGCTTTCTTTTTTTCACAAAACCCATAATAAATATGGATAAATACAGATAAAGTTGACAAAAAATAAATATGGATAAATACAGACGGAAATGTCAAAAATAAATGCCATAAAACCGGGGGCCCTATTTATAAACAACAATGAACTTAGTCTGTGAGAGGCTCAGACAGTCCTGTTCCCACAAATGACCCTCTTGATTTATTAATTAGAGCATCAACAAGAGCATGGTGCGTTAACACTACTGGGCTACCCACCCAGTTAGGTCATAGATGGGACCCCCCATTTTTAGTCCAAGGGGCGGGCCCTTGCCTAAAACTTTGCATACAGCCAGGTATGAAGTTACTGTTTCATTCACAGCAGTTACAGGCAATCCTAACTATCTTAGTGGCCCCTTGAGAGACCAATGAGGGATAGTCCCTCCCATCAGCTCACAGGGTCCTGTCACTGTCTCTTTGCTTCACGGTCCTCACCCCACAGGAAGATGAGCGAACCATTATGTTGCCTTTTGAGGGAGGGGTGGATGTGTTCCACACCCAGAATAGGGTATAAGACCAGAGGAACCACAATGTTCCACAGAAGATAAAGTGTGTCACAAGGACTGAGGTGAAGATGGCTGGATGATGCTTAGTGCCAGTGTTATGTTATTTAGCACCTGCATTGCGCACAACTGCCACTGGAGTGGCATCATAATGTGATTGCAGGCAGCAGACATGCACATCTGGTTGTGAGAACCTGTGGTTGTAGTAGATCTAATGTGGGAATAGCTAGGAGTAATATACAAACCCTGACGTGAAATCATGTTTCAGCAAACTTGTTGCTGCCAGCATACATGATACAGTTATAGAGGAATATGAAACGGTAGAGAGTGCGCTTCATGCAGTATTTGTTCTAGGTTCTTGATCGATGAATCATAACATGGTGAGCGTGGTATCCAATTCTTTTGATAAAGGTCTTGGTGTGGTGTCAGGATAGCTTGCAAGCCTTTGGGGAATACACCAGCAATGATTGTCTGCTACTGTCCTTTTGGCGTATGGCTTATTGGTTGGTCGGTTATGCTATGGTAGGAGTGCTGTTTGTTAGTAATACCTTGAGCATAACTATCAGTGGTGCAGCCGGTGCAGTGGCAACGGAGCCCGGAGCCACCCCTGCACTGTCTGCAGTTATTTAAGAAGCCACCGTTTCACATGTTTAAACATAAAGCCGCCAACAATCAATCAATCAGCATTTGTAGTGCTTGGCACTTTCACTCCTGGGGGTATCTGGGCGCTAGGGTGCGAGATCTTCTTCGAAAAGTCAGGTCTTGAGGAAACGGCGGGAAGAGGGAAGAAACAAGCAGAAAAAGGCAAAACAGAGGGCCGAGAAATGAGCAAGCAGAAAAGGCAAAACAGAGGGCAGAAAAACGAGCAGAAACAGCTAAACAGAAGGCAGAAAAACGAGCAGAAAAGGTCAAGCAGAGGGTAGAAAAACAAGCAGAAAAATCCAAAACAGAGGGCAGAAAAATGAGCAGAAAATGCAAAACAGAGCACAAGAGGTCAAAACAGAGGGCAGAAAAACGAACAGAAAAGGCAAAACGGAGAGCAGAAAAACTAGCAGAAAAGGCAAAACAGGAGACAGAAAAACGAGCAGAAAAAGCAAACCAGAGTGCAATAAAATTAGCAGAAAAGGCAAAACAGAGCAAGAAACGAACAGAGGAGGCCCAAACATAGGGCAGCAGATAGACAGGCAGCAGAGGGTGGAGGACTGTGGGTAAGCTGAACAGGAGAAATGTCACAGGGGGAGCTGACACGAGGACCTGCTCCATGGGCCTTTCTCTGTCTTTACTTTTTTTTGAGTGTGAGTCACACGAGGGAGTAAAGTATAAGAGACAAATGGAAGAGAGCAAGGAAATCATGAATAGAGGGGGTGAAAATAGAAAGGATGGGAGTGGGAGGATTGGGAACGATGACAGAAGGGGATAATGATGAAAGAAAAAAGTGACAGAAGGGGATAATGATGAAAGAAAAAAAGAGGACAAGGACGAGTAAAAAGGCAAGGGAAGAGAAAGAGGCCAAAAATAAGGATGTCAGGGACAGAAGGGAGGAAGGAGATAAAGGCCAGTGAGAGACAGAAAAAGGGAAGAGTGACAGACGAAGGTGATAGGGAGTAAAGGGTGGAAGGGGGGAAAGGTATGGCTGGAGAGAGGGGTGGCGGGAGAGTGAGGAGAAAAGGAAAGCTGGGTAGAACAAAGAACTTGGAGACCCATAATCAGGGGTGCAGCTATCATTAGTGCAGCAGGTGCTGTGACAGAAGAGTCCACAGTGTAAGGTCCAACTGGACCCCAATTATATCTGTGGTTTTATTACAAACCTGGAGAGGGGCAAGGGGCCTAGTTTACTTTTGTGCATTAGGGTCTGCGACATTTAGGCTTCGCCGCTGAGTGGTACCTGGCAATCCACATCGCCCTGGTGTAGTCCTAAAGTGAATATAATACTGTGCATATTGTTGACTGATGCCTCTGCCCTTGCATCCAGGAGGATATCCTGTGCTAGAATCCCACCGTGTAGGGCCCCTTGTTTGTGAAAACAAAGCCCGCCACAGTGTGGCACACAGCCTGCTGCTGGGAGTTGTATTCACTCATTCACTGATGTTTATAGTGATACATCCTTATAGTCTCCAATGGCTCTTAACGAATATTCTGCAGAAACACCCCAAACCTCTCACCCCAACAAGTCAGAATGGCCTGTGCTGGTTACCACCAGCAGCAACAACACACCCAGATCTGCACACTCTGGTCAGGTGCCAGAGACTGGTAAACAAAGGCTCGTAATCTCACCACGAAGAAACTTGAAGCTTGTTGGGCTGTTCCTGGTATATGCGTGACGCACTCTCACTGAACCTTTCTTTCTGAGTGAAAGGAAAAGTGAATTCACGAAGTAAAAGGAGTTTGGTCTCTCCTTCCTCTCCTTCCTCCCCTGAGACCTGCACAGACCCTGCTCCAGGTAAGTCTGGCACCTCTGCACCTTGAAAGGAGACAAAGAATTGTCGTAAGAGGAAGATTTTGTCTAATAATCAACTAAAATGTCGAATAATCAGACTGCTATGAGATCTCACTTTACAAACAAGATCAGTGTATCAGTGTGTACAGAACAGAGCAACAGGACAGCTACAGGGCAGTTTCTAGACAGTATGGTGCCCAGTGGGAGCTGCTCATTTGCTCTGTCCCGTCTTGAGTTTAATACAATTTGTACAGAGTGGGAAAATAAACTCTTGAACGTTTACCACTAACCAGTAGCAGATTGTAGATTGTTTTTGGGAGTATTTCCCTGCTTAATGCAGTTTTTTGCATCTCCGATGGGAACCGTTTTCACTTACACCTACAGCCTCATAGTTAAGCTGGTTTGTCCAGCAGCATGGAAGCCCAGTGCTCCCACGTTTTGTTATTGAAGGTAGCGTTCTAGTTCCGCATTACCATTCATACTGACAATCATAGGTGCTGCTGTCACTATACCTTATGTGATCAACAGAAAAAGATTTTAAGAAGAAGTACTGAGAGAGCGGCTTTGACTACACCCAAATGTTGAGTCCTTTGGGTAAAGATGCTTTTTGATTGGTCATATGTTGTGCTTCTGCTGAAAAATAGTGCTTTAGTTTGACTTTTGCCTTGTGGGAAACACAGCATTACTGAGTAGGTTATAGGCCTTAGGCAAGATCTGTTTAATAAACAAAGTTACAATAAAGCGCAAAAAATAGATCCAAAGAGCTCTATAACATCATCAGGCAACAAACCTCCAAGCCCGCTACTGCCGCAATACAGGTGTCCAAAGAACTCTGCGACAACTTCGCCAACTTCTTTAATGACAAGATCACTAAGATCGAACTCTCACTGGACACCAACAATACCCTCCCACAAAGAGCAGCAAGTCTGGGGCGTATGATATCGCCCCTTGTCCCTCTAGCAAATGCTGGCTAAACTTCCGCCCCATTCAGGAAACTGAGATAATCAATCTTATCTCCACCTCCAATCCCTCATCTCATGTCCTAGACCCCATTCCCCCCCAACTGACCAAAAAGCTGAAGCGCTCCCTAGCACCGCTCTGGTGCACGATCATAAACAGCTCCATGAAAAACGGAGTCGTTCCAGACTGCCTTAAAGTGGGACAAGTCACGCCTCTGCTGAAAAAACCCAGCCTTGACATAAAGAATTTGAATAACTTTAGACCTGTCTCTAACCTTCCTCTTCTGTCCAAAATCCTAGAAAGATGCGTGCTCCAACAACTAACCCAACACTTGGACAACATCAACCTCCTTGACTTCCATCAGTCTGGCTTCAGAAAAGGCTGCAGCACTGAAACCGCGATCCTCAACATCATTGACGATATCCACAAATCACTAGACTCTGACCAATGCTGCCTCCTCATTCTCCTAGACCTATCGGCAGCATTCGACACGGTAGACCACAAACTCCTCATTAGGGCTCTCCAAGAAAGAGCCGGACTTGGCGAGGTGGTCCTCCAATGGTTCTCTTCCTTCCTACACAATCGCACTCAAAGAATCGAAATCAAAAACTTTGCATCCGACCTTCATCCAGTCAACAAGGGAGTCCCTCAAGGTTCAGTGCTCTCCCCGCAACGTTTCAACATCTACATGGAACCTCTCTCCAAACTACTCAAAAAAGCCAACATCCGCTTCCATCTTTATGCAGACGATACTCAGATCTACTTGGAAACCGCCTCCATCAGGGACATTCAAAGACTCAATGACGTACTGAGAGATGTTCATCACTGGCTGTCATGTAACCACCTTAAACTAAACCCCGACAAAACCGAAATACTCCTCATCTCGAACAAAGAGGAGAACCCCCAAATTGCTGAATGGCTAAAAGCCGTCGATGCGCTCAACGGGAACCTCACCCTGGCCGACTCTGTCAAATCACTAGGCATCACGCTAGACCCGAAACTGGACATGACCATACACATCAAGAACTCAGCTAAGAGCGCTTTCCTTAACCTAAAGCTACTGAACAAAATAAAACCTTTCATTCCGCCCAGTGATCTCAAACAGGCCACCCAAGCATTGGTGTTGTCAAGACTGGACTATGGGAATGCAGTCCTCTCAGGAATAGCAAAATCACATCTTGCTCCCCTCAAAACAACTCTCAACGCGGCAGCCAGAACGGTCACTGGAATCAAGAAATTCGATCATATTTCTCCTGCACTCAGAGAACTTAAGTGGCTCCCAGTCGAAATGCGGGTTAGCTTCAGAACAGCCTGCCTCACAAACAAAGCCCTGCACACCGGCAAACCCGAATATTTCGTGGCCAAACTCAAAAAAGCCGGTCAGGCCAGGAACCTCAGAAGCTCAAACTCCCTCCTACTCATCCCGCTAAAAACTTGAAAACAAAAAACTGCGGCACGATCCCTCGCCGGGAGCGCGCCTAAAATCTGGAACTCTATTCCCCCGCACATCAGAACTATTCCCTCTTTTGTAAAATTCAAAAGTCAACTCAAAATCCTGTTCCTCGACCGCTCCCTAGGGAACCGATAGGAGCAGTCGGAGCGGGAAAGCAGACACCTCTCACTGCTTCGACCCCCTGTCCCCAAGACTTCGAACCAGAACTCCCCGCCATCGACCTGCACTTTTATTGTTTTATGTGATTCTCTGCACTGTATCTGATGTAAAGCGCTCCGATACCCTCGGGTCAGGCCAGCGCTATATAAAACTTCTTAAATAAATAAATAAAGGCATTAGGCCTCACTTATTTATTGTAAAAAGCACATGTGGAAGCCAACATTCCTTTAAGGGTGGATTGTCATGACACTGTGTTAAACATGGTAGACAGGTATTTTGTTACAGGGACTCTCACGGTTTATCATAGTAGGCAAGGGTTTTGGTGCTGGTCACCCCTTAAGGCTGTGTGACTGGTGCAGCCGCACTGGGCGCTGACCTGGGGAAGGGGGTGCTGTGCTTAGCAATAACTTACAATTTAAAAACACCTGCAGAGTTGCTTGTACATCCAGCTTTCAAGCAGCAATAAAAATGTCAAGAAAATTCTTATGATTAATGTTCCTGTTGGCGAGAGAGAGAGATTGGAGTTTTGTCTAGTGGCACAAAATAGGGGGAGGGTTGATATGCCTGCTGCAAAGAACACGTACCGTGCACATCAAAGGTGTGTATTTTGTATCGATAGCTGAGTGGATTACTGCTTTAGTCACAGAGATCTTTTTGTTCCCGCAGTACATAAGATACATTCCTTATATAGAGCAGTGACTGTTACGAACTGTCACCAAAGAGCTGCATGCAAACTGCATAAAATAGGACTTTATGATTTTTCCCCTATCTTTCATTATCTATTCCTAATGTTGCTAAAAAGGGTTTGTTTGAATCAATATACATTCTTATTAGTAAAGTCAGCCTTTACCACTGCTTTAAAACAAATGAAATGTATGTGAGAGAGGGGCTATTATTCATGGCCGGTGCAGGTAAGAGTGGCGGGGCAGGGAGGGGGGGAATTCGACAGACGACAGAATAGGGAAAATAAAATAAAAAAGAAATAAAACCACTTACCTTGTGCTCGGCCGCATCCCCGTTGTGGCGGGCGCAAAGTAAGTGGTTTTCTTTTTTTAATACATTTTCCCTATTCCGTCGTCTGTTGACTCCACCCTACCCCCTGCCTCGGCCCACCTCTCTTACCTGCAACGGCCACGACTGGGGGCTATGGAGAGATAAGGGCCACTTTTGCCTGGTGATAGTCGGGGAATCCGAGGAGGAGATCATGGTGCGGAGGGCACGAAAACTGATTGTTGCACCCTGCGCCACCAGCGCTAAAGCCGGCCCTGGTGACAAGCTTTCTGGGCACAAAGTTTGTTCTTTGAAAATACTGTTGTGTCACTTAAGGCAGGGTTGTATAGTGGTTCAAAGGCTGTAATTGTATACATATTAATAATTTTATGACTTCTAAGTGAGGGGCTTTGGGTGACTTTGATTCCAGGGGCGTAGTTTAGTCAGTGAGATTTAGGGGTGTGAATCCCATATTTCCCAACTAAAAAAGTGGGAAATCCCAACACAGACGTAGCAGACCCGACTATGGGCCCCCAGACCCAACTACCAAGTCAAGAATACATTTTTTTTGGGGGGGGGGGGGGGGCGGTCACACCCCCCTGAAGCTACGCCCTTGGCTGATTCCCTTGAGTACAGATTTTGATTGGGCTGAGGTTTTGTGCTACCACTAAAAAGAGTGCATTGTAGGAAAGCTTATGTTCAACAAAGTAGCAATGGCAATAGTGGGGTCTGACACCACCTCTGGCTCACCTACTTGTTCCTGTTGCACCCCTTGCCTGGCGCCCCATAAAATAAAAACAACTGCTCACATTTTGCAATTGAAATGTAAGCATGTCATTTTTTAAAGCAGCCACCCACGTTTTGACCCGGCACATCGCAAAGCAAATTTAGCAAATTAATTGGTTGCATTTCAAAATGCATCTGCAATCCATGCTGCTGGTTTGATTGAAAGGGCCCAGGTGGGGTCAGGTTTAATACTGGACCGGACTGAGAGATTTTCGTCCCAGTAGACAGGGGGCTGTGGGAATACCAATCCATCAACTCAGTGCTTGGGGGCTCCAGTGTTCCAGTGGCACCCCAATGCAGAACAGAAAATATAATTAAGATTGAACAAAATCCGGACTGAGTCGTATCTGCCTGAAAGGCAGAGTGGGGGAACCTGGCACTAAATTCCCACTCAGGAGGGTGCGTGGGTGGGCAATCTGACGTGAGGTCTCTTAAACTGTGGTGGGTTCCCTCATTTTGTGCCTGGCTCTCTGGGACCAGCAGAAGTGTTGGTTTCACTTTCTCTGCTGCTGTATTTTCTTCCTGGATCGGTGTAGGAAGGTCTCCCTTTCTGCTACTGATATCCTGCTGCTTTGTGCCCTTGGGCCCCTGGCTGATAACTTTACATCCTGCCTCTTGCTGACTGTAAGATTTTTTTACTGTATTTAAATAACCTACTGTTCAGTCAAGAGCAAAATCTTTCCAGCAACGTTGTTAGTTCACAGCCCCATCTCCGATCAAGTCGTACATTGGAAAGATTGAAAATAAATACATAAATATTTAAAATGCACATATTTGATTCTGC
This sequence comes from Calotriton arnoldi, assembly GCA_963921515.1. Taxonomy (NCBI): domain Eukaryota; kingdom Metazoa; phylum Chordata; class Amphibia; order Caudata; family Salamandridae; genus Calotriton; species Calotriton arnoldi. The sequence goes on from CAWUFW010018978.1 coordinate 25,901, forward strand.
AGATCACAGTCTAGCTTTAATGAACAAGCTCTCAGACCGGTTTCTGGGCTCAAAACACATATTTTCAAAATTAAAAGCTAACAGCAATTAATGTCACTGCATGAGATGGAGTACATTTGGCTTGAGGTGGGCAAAGAGATTCAGCAAGGTGCCAAAATGCCAAATCTAAGGTTGTGTCTTGTTTGAGCACAGATGGGCAAGACGCCTGATTCATTCCACAGGGAGAATCAAGGATCTGGCTTGGCTCCAAGAGCCTGAACACAGGCTGGCCCACAAACATTTTTGGTACATAAATTGTTCCACAAACGTGAAAAATATGACCCTACAAAATTCTAAAAAGTGTATTTCTTAAATAGGCAGAATCATTTCACCTTGGTACATTAGACGGTAATGCCTCATTGGGTGGTATTTAATATAGCCTTATTGCCCGCCATAGTGGACTATACATACCAGCCATTAAAGGCCCGCTCCAAGGCGAGGGCCTTTAATAAGAGGGCCTTTAATGGCCGGTATAGCCCGTTTCAGTGGACTATAAGGCTATTAGAACATTCTGGCCCATGAAAGCAGAATGTCCTAATTAAAAAAACAAAGGACTCTCGGAGCCCGACAGGATTGAACTACCCCCATGGCTCTGAAGCCTTTATTTCACAGCTGTTGTAAATGTCTAACAGCCGCCCACATGTCCACAGCCATTATCTGTTGACCATTCACAGCAATAACCGTGAAAGCAGGCTGATGCGAGAAAGTCAACTAGAGTAAACTGGTTTTGCACCAGTGACTATTTTCTTGCAAAATCTAACGAAAACTTGCAAAGAGGCCCTGACATATATCTACAGAATTGCCGTTCCAATGGAACTTGAATGGATTGGGAAGTTCTATGCTAAAGCTTGAAGGCTTCTACGCACCTCTTATGAGCTGAGGCCAAAAACATCCCGCACACCCACAGGAACCTGATGTGAAGCCTTATTATGGTCATGATCTGACGCAGCTTGTAAAATGATAACAAGAGAACATGATGCTCCATATTGGCACTTATGTTGAATGGGCATTTTTCAAACCTGCTTGCGACACTAAAATATTGGCAAAGCCCTTTTTTGGTAGGTTTGCCTTATGACATGCTGCGCGACCACCTTGCACTTTATGGTTTCACAAATGCTCGTTCAATTATGCACGAAAATACAGTACACCATTCACTCCTCGATATTCGGTGCAATATAGCATGGTCCAATCTTGCACACTATGGGCCAGATGTAGCAAGCGAAATAGCGATCGCTGAAATTCGCAGAATATCAGCGTTTGCAATCGCAATTTAGCTGTGTGCTATGTAGGTGGACAAATACCTACTTGCAAAATAAGGAATTGCAAAAATTGCGATTCCTTATTTTGCACAAGCATTTAGAGAATCGCAATTTGCAATTCCCTAAATGCTATGCTAGTAGGCATCGCAAATTGCGATATTGCCTTAAGGAATCGCAAATTATCACCAACTTGAAGTTGGTGGTAAGTTGCGATTTCCTTTAAAAAAGCACTTTTTTGCTTATTTCAAAGTTCCATGTGGCACACATACATGCCCTTAGTACATTCATATAGGAAAAGTACTGAAGGAGCTCATACATGAAGGGACCAGTGGGCATGATTATCATTAAGGACCACGTGATGGAGAGCGTACATAGATGGGTTAGACCTGGTTGAAGAGGACCATGGCTAGCTGGTTCATATTCATGCAGCACTGTTACTCTGTCATGTGTTCTATACAGGCCCCATTGTAGTTACCCTATACTAGCCTTACTGTTCACAGCACAGGCAGTATTAGCTTTGCACACGTTACTACATAAACACGTTTGCTTCTGTGCCACATTATATTTTCACACAGAACCTGCAGTTGTTTTCTCGTTCTGTTCTTTCTTAGGATTTAGTCTGAACAGCAGACAAGGTCAAACAACAATATCCCTTGTTATTTTGTTTTGGTCAGGCACTCGCACCTAGACACAACACAGAAATGCAGCTGTTGTTTATGAACATATAAACCTTGCCATATAACTCAGAGAGAGAGACCAATATTTTCTGAGAGAAGATCACGGTTGTATTTGAGATGTAGAACGTCCATCTGTGTATGCTAAGGTATGGGTTCCACTGCTAAACCCAGAGATCTGTGGTGTATAATCAGTTTGCTTATGTAGAAGGGGTGGGTATTCTGTCTTATAATATGACAGGGCTTTTCATAATATACGGTTTATTGACAATGCTGATGGTATTTTTGCTAGGCAGTTGTTTTCTGATTGTAGCACGTATACTGCATTCTAGAGCACAATAGTTTAAATAAACATTTCAAACTTCCTTTGTGTCTCTTTCATATCTTATTGTGGACGAGTACTAGTGTGTGAGCGAAAGGGAGTGTCCTGTCACTGCGATCCCAGAGAGGGTCGGGAGTGTTGTGTTCTGGGGTGTTAATTCACTTGTCTCTCTGGTAGGAGGGCTAGTGAGACACTATAGCTAGACGGACTCAGGCTCATGGTACTGAGGTGGAATGGTGACTCAGTCCCTATTTACTAATGTTCTATGGTCCCTAGCATAGTTCTGTTCCTGAGCAGAATCCCTGCAGCAACTTTTCTTCAGGCTTCCTCCTGCACAGCCTCATTTGTCTCCTTTGTGGGACCCCAAGCACTCCTTGCACTTTTCATCTGATCTTCTGGGGCTGGTAGTGGCTAGCCAATATTAACAGATGAACAATACAACGTAAATCTTCTCCATACTTGTGTAGTTGCGCACATTGGGAGAAGGGCGCACACAGAGAATACTAGATGTCCTGAAGATCCTGGGAAAACAAAGGACATCTGCAAAGGCGATGAATAGCGGACCACCACCGTATTTTCCCCCTTCCTATGTCCCCTGCTTCATCACCCAGTTTCTTAAAGGAGTGAAAGGATAGGGTGCTGGAGTATGCTAAGTGCATTGGACACTGTGTGTACATCTGCTTGTAACTCCACCAAAGTGCTAAGTAGGTTGGAATGGGAAGCGCGAATAAGCACCCACTTTGACACTCATAGACTGGTGCTGAGTGCGGTCCCCTTCTTTGCACCTGCCCAATAAAGAGGCCTGGAGATGTGTATCAGTGTCAACAGGGAGCAGATGACGAGGTGTATCACTGTATATATAACAGAGCAGAGGGACAGGCAGATGACTACACAAGGGAGCACGGGTGCATGTGTATCACTGTCACCAGGGAGCACAGGGACAGCTAAATGGCATTACAAAAACAGAGAAGTGAGAAAGGTGTATAGTACACAGAGCAGATTAAACAGCTAAGAGCTCAGGAATGTATACATAAGGTAAACTAGGTGTGTCAATCTGCTGAACCGGTCACACAAGAACAAGCAGATATGTACTACATCATTATTTAAGCCAACACCGGGTCTCTTCACAATTCTAAACAAGGCGGCACTGAAACGGGTGCATGAATTACTGCATGCCCTAACACCACATCATGGCCATCAAAATGCCGCCTGTTTCTGCTAAGGGCAGTCTTATTAGGCCTAAAACTGTGTTTGGTTATTTTCTTTTCTGTTGTATAAATTTCCATGTGGACTACACACTTGCATACCTGCACTCCTTTTGGACACCAGTTCTCCCTCTTTAAAAGTTTTCAATGCTCCCTCTGTCGTGACCTCGCAGTCGCTGGCGCAATAATGAGGCGGGACACTGGCGCTATTTCAGAACGGTCTTTTGGGAGGAAGGGGTGCAGTACAGAAACTGACCAATTTTTGTGTGTGAAAAAGTCAGCTTTATTGAAACAGGTGCACATCACAAATTTTCCTGCCAAACCGCCTTAGAAAACTAAAACCTTGCTATAGATCTAGTGGACTAGCCCCTAGCCCATCCCCACCCCTATGCCCCCCCCAACATACCCACCCTGCAGATAACTCATTTACCTGTACTGCATTTCAACATTTCCAACTTTCCATTCCCCCTACATCCTATAAGTATATGTATGAACCTGTAAGTAACCAAATGTCCTAAACTGAACCTTGAACTACCTGCCTACCCTCCCCTTGCACATGGTTCCCCAACTGGAAAGGCCAACCAACTTCTGCCAACTACTGTCAAACGTTTCATACCCCGCCACCCAGACAAGGGGGGTTGTGAAACTACCCTCTTTCCTGCCCCCCTGCCTTTTCCTTTGGTGTGTGGTCTAACCACCTACCGCCTAATATTCAAAACCTTGGCAAAAAATTCTCTGATCTCCAGCAAATACAAATCCATTCCCATCCGAGACAGATGTACCCCATCTCCCCTAAAAAACGTTGTGGCCTCAAATTTACTGTCCGAATGACAAATTCGACCAAAACCGATCTCCCTACAAAAGCGCACCATCTCCCTATTGATTTTCCTCCGCGCCCTGTCTATTGCCGCAGGTTTGCATGCCCTTCTCCAAGCTCGCCTCAGCACAAACTCAGTCCATAGTACAAAAACCCCTGCCCACTGCTCTATTATCTCCAACAAGTCCCTTTTCATAGTCCTCAACCACACCAACCCTTTCTCTTTGATCAAGTCATTCTCCTCAATGTGAAGAATCAACACATCTGGGCACCTTGACCCTGCCATCAGGCCGTTTAATGAGTGTAGAAGGTCCCTCCACAGCATTCCCTCCTTTCCCTTCCAAGTAACACAAAAAGACGATGATTGAAACCCAAATAAGACCCCATGCCCCTCTGACCCGCGTGTATAGCTGCCCACTTGATGAAGGAGTGCCCCACTACCTAGATATCCAACTCTTCAGCTGCTGGGCCCGCTACTGCACCTAGAAGGAAACAAACAATCAGTAAGCAATTCAGCCCAGCAGCATCTGCCACGCTTCCCTCTTCCCCCAGCTCCCTCACATAGCGCCTAATGCATTCCGACGACCAGCAGCCCAGCTACATAATATCCTCGTGCGCCCAACCCCTATTTCCAGCTTCAACCGCTGTCCCAATGCGAAAAGAATGTGTGCCGTACTCAGATGCCTGTACTTCAAGCTGGGACAAGGCCTTGCGAAGCACTACTATTAACTAGTATGCTGTCACATTGCCTCCTAGGAGGTGCCGGAAGACCAAACCGATGTCTGCCTTACAACAAGCTGCCCAGCGCTCTCCTCATGCCACCGGACATGGGCTGGATGAACCCATTGATTTCAAGATGACCCACTTCCCCTGTGTTCTCTGATCGGTTTTGGAGTGGCTAAGCCATATCTCCCATCTCCCCGATACCCTTACTACATCCTCCCAACAGAGTCCTCCCATGTCCCTGCCCCCCCCAACAGTTCCGATACTCTGAAAGCCCCAAAAACATCCACACCATCATTGTGGAAAATAAACACACCTCAGGCAGCTGCTACAGCACTTTAACAGTAAAATTCCAAGACAAGAGATTCCTGACCCGCAACTTCTGGCCCTGTTCCCTCACCCAACCTTCCAGTATCATGTGTCCCAGTTCACCCACCGTTGGAGGGTATCACCATAACAATTTGCCCATAAAGGCCAACCCTGCTAATCTCCCCTCAATGGTCACCCGCGACAAACCCCTGTCAATTAAGTGCAAGATATACTGGATCACATCCTCAACCCTCGCACGGCTCACTTCCCGGCGCTGCTCACCTGATGCAGAAATTCACTCCAAGCCTGAACGTATGCACTGCGCGTCGACTCTGCCAACGACCCTACCACCAGTTATACCATCCTGCATTACCTACGGAACACAAGTTCTCCAGCATGGGAGTCGGGTCTCTGTATGCGTCCTTGGCTAATCCACAGAATCTCCCCCACTGTGTCACGACTCGCTCCCTGCATTCTCATATCTACCGCCAGGGGGCTGAACAGTGGGACTCTCCAGTGTTCTAATAAGCTTCCAGACCCTCCCCTTCATGTACATACTGACTTCCAGCCATTTGGACGCTACTTGTAAATTGCCATCCATTCCCAATCAATGCCGGGTTTTGTGGAAGCCAGCCTGCTCATGCCTGAAACTCCATTACCTAGAATTCCCTGCTCTCTGCTTCGTCTCCACCCCTGCGGACCAAGGATGGGTGGAGGAATCCAGTTCACCTGTGGCTGGCTGCTGCTAGCCTGCTCACACCTGATGCATATGATTACTGTGAGCTCTTTTAAGCCCCAGCTCCCTTCAGTCCAAGGTTGGTCATTGTAGCTGTGTACCGGTGAGACCGACCCTTGTTTCCTGAGGTTTTGATATCCTTTTTTTTCAGTGTTTCCTGACCTTTAGTTATTCCTTGTTCCTGAGCTGCAGCAGTTTCCCTTGATCCCGAACTAGCACTGCCTGCAATCCTACCTTGACTCCTGAGCTTTTGCCCATTCTAGTTCCTGCTCCAGCACTGCCTTCAGTGCTACTTTGTTTTCTTGATTCCTGAACCTGCGCTATTCTAGTATACCCTTGTAGCCTCCCCTTCTGTATATCCTTTTCCAGTCCCTACTTTTCTTCCCATTTCGTTGGTTCCAGTTCCTAGTTTACTGTCTTTCTATTTCTGTCTTGCTTCTATTACCTTGTATGTTTGTTACTTGCTTTCTGCCAAGTGTGCCCTGTGATTTCTTCCTTTCCTGTTAAGCACTCCTCCTTGCCAGCTCCTTGTCTATTGTGCTTGTGTTTAGCTCTACCCCCTTGCTGTTACTGCCTTGCGTGTTCCTGTTTGATTGCCAGGATCCGTGGGCACAGCTGACTACCTAGGTGGTGTTTCTTGTTCACTGTGAGTATTGTCTTTGAGTTACATTTATAACATCACCATTGGTATCAGCTCCACAGACCCTCCCTTTGCATGTATATCCTATATGTGGCTATTTGCAGTCAGTATCTGTAACAGCAATTGTGGGTGAGGAACTTACTGAGCTTCAGTCTTACCATGTGGAGCTCCCGAGTGCTTTACCCCACATTCCCTTTATTGTTAATGTTGTTTTATATATGTGTATTGCACATCCGTCCTGGGTGTAGTGATTCTGAATGCTGAACTGCCTCATGAGTGCCTGTCCTTTCTGAGTCTTAGCCATATTGTTCCTTCGTGCAGGCTTCCCCTTTGGATCCCTTTTCTCCTCTGACTTCCTGAGTGATCCTGGGTAGTGATGTACTCCTTTTTCTGCTTCATTTCCTACCCAGTCACCAGTCTTTGCCCAAGTCCCTGACTGTGTCCCAGACCGTCCCGGACAGTCCCTGACACACTGTGAATGAGATAAAGCATCTGCAATGTCATTGTCCACCCCCATCACGTGTCACACCCTGAAAGATATGTCATAAAGCAAGCATCCCAACACAAAAACCTGTAACAGCTGCAGGGCCTGCATGCCTCTAGCGGACTATCCATTCACCACCTCTACCACTGACATTTTGTCCACTTGAAATAATACTCTCCCGTGTGCTAACTCCGCGCCTCATAGGGTCACTGCTACCACCGAAGGAAACAGTTCCAAAAAAGCTATACTCCTGCCTCCATTATGCCACATGGCTGGCCATGGCTCAGCACACTATCTACCCTGACAATATAGAGCAAAACTTCATCCCCTCACTGCATCTGAGAAGATTTGCACATCCCAATCTATGTCCTCCTGTCTCACCAAAGCAAAATCTTTGAATTCCGGCAGGAAAAAACACCACATTCTCAGGTCCTCTTTGACCCCTGCTGAGAGTCATACATGGCGATGAGGTGGAGAACACCCCAATAATGCCTGCCCCAACCTCCTGCAAAACATCCTCCCCACCCGTACTACCCTGCATGCAAAATTGAGGTGTCCCAACAAGACTTGAATCCCCCTCACTTTCACTTTTTCCCTTCCCAGCATGCACATTAGCAGTGCCAGCATTTTCTCCTTTTTATCCTGCGGTAACCTGGTTTCCATCAGCATGGAATCAATCTCAATGCCCAAAAACAATAGCACTGTTTGTGGGCCCACTGTTTTCTCTGGTGCCAACAGCACCCCTAGTTCACCCATGAACTCTTTGAACCTTACCAGTAGAACCTGGCAGTCCGCCGAACCGGGTGCCCCCACAATGAAGAAATCATCCAAATAATGAGTTGCCAGCTGATGGCCCGTCTGTCATGTAAACACCCACTGCAAGAAAGAACTAAAGCACTCAAACAGAGTGCATGAAATGGAGCAACCCATTGGAAATGCTTTGTCTATGTACCATTTCCCTTCGAATTACAAACCCAATAGCTGAAAGTCCTCCGGGTGTACCGGAAGCAGCTGAAAAGCTGACTTCACATCACATTTTACCATTAACGCTCCCGGGCCAGCCGTCACTACCAGTGACATGGCCACATCCGCCGAGGAGTAGGACACCAACGCTACTTTCTCCGCAATGAAATCAGTTCCCGACCCACTCTCAGGCCACGACAAATGTTGTATCAAACAAAATTGGCCCTTCTCTTTCTTGGGGACCACTCCAATTGGGGACACCATCAGATCTGACATTGGCCAATCATGAAAGGGTCCCACCATCCTCCCCTCTGAGACCTCTTTCTCCAATTTTTACCGAACTGCCTGCTTATGCTCTTTTGCTGAGCACAAATTGTCCGCTCACCGCTGAGTCCGCGGACCTCAGTATCCCAAATAAAAACCCTAACGAAACCCTTTCTGCAACAACTTAGCCTCTTCGGTTCGCTCGTAGAACCCTAGCCAGTACTCCAACCTCTCTAGATTTACCGGAGTACAAGCCTTTTGCACCATATCCCTGGCCCCCCTCTCCCCTCGTGGACCTGAGAATTGCTGCTGATGCCCTCCTTGGCTACTCCCATACTGCTGCCACTGTCCTGTGTCCTGACAATGGGATGCACCCCATGTACCGTAACAGTTGACAAGGGGGTGTCGCCCTGCACATTTGGAACACTCAAGGCGGAATTTGCAGTATTCTCATTTGCACATTCCTTTATTAGAATCCCAAATGTCTCTGGCACTGGTTGCGCATTTGGTACCCCTCCCACCCCTCCCCAGGTGGGCGTCTGTAAAAGGGGCAATACACTATAAGCAGACCACTTACTGTAAAAATAGTCTTCCCTAGTTTTGTGGCCCCTATGGTCTGCTGCTATAGGTCCAAGTCTAGTTCACCTCATTTTGCCTCTGGATCCCTAGCCAGCTGTGCCTGAAATTTTTCATCGTATGGCGCCCACGCATATCCCACCACTGTGAGTTGGGCTTTCTGTACCACATCCATGTATTTGAACATGGCTACGCAGCACTCTGGATATATCTCGCAGTATACGCTGACATAAATGAGAAATGCCACAGCTCCAATTTTCTATTATGAGGAGAACCCTTGGACGCATTGCCAACTCGTACTCTCCTCTTTAGAATCCTCTTTTGATTGCACCTCTCTATGGAGGTGTTTTAGCATCTTGACATATTCCCCTTTCCAAATAGGCTCTTTTGTGGCCCACATTCAATGAGCCCCAAAGGTTTAGTTACGCCCATATAGAGCAATTTTTTAATCTTAAGTTCCTTGCTTTCGGGCCCCTCCTTCCTCTCCCCCGCCTCGTCTGACCCCCCGGTAACTAGTCCTGAACCATCTTTTTTGGTTGTGCAACTGCACTAACTGTGAGTGCTATCCTTCTTGTCCGTACCCACTCCCACAACCATCACGTATTTACCTTTGCGCAGCCTCCCCCCCTTCTGACCAGTCGCTAGCATCCACGCCTGTGGATACCAACTTAGGTGTGTTGCCCTTCTCTTTTTCCTTACCTGGTGCCAAGGTTGGTGCCCATGCAGTTGCAGTCCACCTCACCAGTGTTTTCTCCTCCTTCGCACTCTTAGTGGGCCATTCCTAGCGCATCTGTAACACACTGGACAACTCCTTAGTGGACCTGGTCCCCCGCTAATCTCCGGCTCATCATCCCAGAGCTCCCCCTCTTCCATGCTATTCTCCCCATAATCCAAAATTGTGACGCTTCTTCAATACCCAAAAATTAATGCACCCACACCTGATAGCCCTAGACATGACTCGCAAGCCCCGCCAAACCGTCCTCCTCTAAGGCATCCTCCTCCCCACTCCATTCCAGCATAGCCACAACTATCGCGGCCACGGGTCCCCCCCCAAGCCCGCTGCCCACCTCCTTGGCAAAAACCTCCCTACCCTTCCCTGCGGCACCCCATTGCAGTGTGTGCCTCCGCGGAGCAGGATGACAATTCCTGCAAGGTCGTAATGTCCCGATAGTACATCTCCCCCCGGCTAAACAGAATAGCATAATGTAAAAAAAAAGAGAGAGAAATAAATAAATAAAAACAACTTTACATCGGTTCAATTAGTCTTCTAGGTAGATGTACATGCCGTCCGGACCTGGTGGTGACACCTGGACTGAAGTTGTCTTCATGCGGCCTCTCAGAGAGCAGCCGGGTGTCAGGAGTCGCAGAAGACTGAAATGAGCTACTGGGTCTGAAGAATGACTAATTTGTTTGTAGTGGGACACATCTCTGGAATTGATTTCCCAATTCGGGAACTGGTAACCATATGTCTTTTTCCCACCACGTCTTCTAGAGGGTCTTTGGCAAATGTGGTGTCAGTTTTCTTTCTTTGTTTTTGTCTGACAAGGACCCAGTCCCCTTTACCAATGGCACTCTCTCTGGAGCTTGTCGCTGTCGGTCCATATATACCCTAATTTTCTCTTTCCTGCGTGAGTCAGTAGCTCGAAGAGTCTAAGTGTCCATTAGCCTCTCAGCAGTCCACTCAGGAAGTTTGGTCCTGTTTGTCCTGCCAAACATGAGAGTACCTGGGCTCTCACCCGTTGTGGTGTCAAACAATAGGCTCTCAGAACTTGGCACAGTGCCTAACTCAACTCAATCTTTTCAGCGGATGCTCTCTGAATGGTTCTCTTCACTGTGCCCATGGACCATCAGCAAAACCATTGGCTTGGGACCAGAGGAGCATGATCTTTTGATGGGTTACACCCATTTGAGTTAGAAATTGTTGGAATTCTTTGTTGGTGAATGGAAGTCCATTGTCTGACTTGATTGTTTGAGGAATGTCCCACATAGCAAAGATGTCATCCAATATCATGATGACCTTTTCATGACTGGTAGATGAGATGGGTTCAACTAGTGGAAAACGAGAATATTCATCGACCAGGACCAACAGGTATTGTCCATCAGTTAGTGGCCCAAAAAAATCGATGACAAATCTTTCCCAGACCTGAGGCGGGAGATCTGACATAGTTCTTAAATGATGTGTGGTTTTTGATGAGAGACACTGGCATAGATTACACTTTCTTAGCTTCCCCTTCCACTCTCTCATCTAGCTTGGGAAATCACACCCTCTCTCTCAGGGCTCACCTAGTGGCGACTATGCCACGATGACCTTTATTGTACGAGTTCGATGGCAGTGTCTTGTAGGCTCTCTGGTAACACAATTCGGGACCCTCGAAGGATGATCCCTTCTCTGGTGAAGGCTAATTCATCTTGTAAATTGTGGAACTTTTGAAGCTCATCAGATACCCTGCCTTTCTTTTTCTGTATTTGTTTGAGAGGCAATCAAGTGTTTGACCATGGTCATCGTGTAGTCAGCTAGAGTGGCAGCTGCCACTTGGTCTATCGATACAGCGCAAATGGAATGCTGCCTTGCAGTATGAAGTTAAGATATTCCTCCACTTCTGAGGGCCTTGATGCAGTCACCTGTAGTGGGGTGCAGGAGAAGTAATCCACGGGATTTAGTTCCTTGCCTGGCTTGTGAATGATGGCATAGCTATAATCCTGAAGCTGCAATCCCCAGCACTCAATTTGTGGTGGCATTGTGGCTTTGGGATTTCCTAAAAATAGTTAGCAACTCCTGATGATCAATGACAATTGTAAAATGTTTGCCATATAGGAATACGTGGAAATGTTTGCAGGCCCAGACAACCGCAAGGCTCTCTTTCTCCGGCTGAGAATATGCACGTTCAGGATCAGATAGACTGCAGCTTGCATATTCGACAGTATGTCTTTGGGTATCTGGCAGACCATTATGTTGTGCCAGGATGGCTCCTAGTCCCACAGGGCTTGCGTCAACAATGATTTCCATATGTAGTTTGGATCAAAATAAGCCATGACTGTGGCTTTTTCAATGGCTTCCATGATTTTCCCGAATCTTGCTGCACAGCTGTATGACCATTTGAAGGGGACATCTTTTTTTGTTAGCTCACGTAGCGGGGCACTGATGGTTGCATAATCACCAATATGTGTGGTGCAATAACTGGTAATTCCTAGAACGAGCGTAATAGGCTTACATATTGAGGTGGCTGAGTTTCTGAGAGAGCTTTTACCTTCTCTGGGTCAGGTGTCATGTTATTTTCAGAAAATAGAGCTGCATCTTGTGAAATTCATACTTATGAGTGTTCAATGTGAGACCAGCCTCACTGAGTAGTTGGCATACCTTTGTTCATTTGTTCCTTTTGCATTTGTCGCCCTAAGTGGGAAGGGTATGCTTAGACGTGGGTCCCGTGCTCACTGCGCCACTGAATTCAAGCTTGCCTGGCTGATGAGGGGTGATGCCCCGAAACCGGTCCCAGGATGCTTTTTTCCAGTCCAGGGGGACCTGGCTTGGCAGTTCGGGCTGGACTGTTCCCATAAGGAGCAGGGTCAAGACTGATTTGCATATGGCTGGGTCCAAACTGGGGTGGCGTGGTGAGCAAAAGAATGATGGATTAAACCCAGATCTTTGTGACTGGGGGTGAATGTTTGCATTGTTCAGCATTCCGTCCATCATTTGTTCCTTTTGCACTTTTCGCCCTAAGTGGGAAGGCTATGCCCAGACGTGGGTCCTGTGCTCACTGCGCCACTGGATTCAAGCTAGCCTGGCTGATTAGGGGTGATGCCCTGAAACCGGTCCCAGGATGCTTGTTTTCGGTCCAGGGATGACCTGGTTTGGCAGTTTGGGCTGGGCTGTTCCCATAAGGAACAGGGTCACGACTGATTTGCGGATGGCTGGGTCCAAACTGGAGTGGCGTGGTGAGCAAAAGAATGATGGATTAAACCCAGATCTTTGTGCCTGGGGATGAATGTTAGCATTGTTCAGCATTTCGCCCCATCGTTTGTTCCTTTTACATACCTTCAGAAGGGCCTTGTCATGTTCTTTCCTTAAGCTACCAAAAATCAGGATGTCATCACTGTAATTGAAAGCGTTTGACACAGGCTGGATGACTTTGCTGATCGCATCCTGAAAGATTTCAGCTGCTGGGGAGATACCAAAGCTGAATCTCTTATATCTGAACAGACCCACATGCATTGAAAAAAGTAGTGGTATATCTACTTCACTCGTCGAATTCTAGATGCTGGCATCCCAACTTTTAGAATACTTTTGCTCCGTTTAGTTGCATGATCATATCCGCTATATGAGGACCTGGGTGTCTCTCGCATTGGATCGCGCGATTTGGCTGACGCATATCAACACAGATGCGTACTTCAGTCTTGTTGTCTCATTTGGGCATTACCACTATGGGCACCACCCAGGGAGTGGGACCACTAGAGTGTTCAGTAAAGCTGAGTTTCAAAAGGTTTGTTAATTCCTTCTCGACAGCATCTTGGAGGTAAAATGCAATTCGGGAATGTCATTAAGATATAGGGCAAATGTCTTTATTTATGTGCAGTTGTACCCTGACACCTTTTAGCTTCCCTAATCCATGGAATAGTGATGGGAATTGATGAACTACCTCAGGTTCTGTGTTTAGGAGATAGTTGACAGAGATCAGTCCCCTGTCTGCGGCAGTTGTGAAACAGAGAAGGCAAGCACTGGAAGTTGTTCCTTTCAGAACATGTATAGTGGTTGTAGGTGATTTCTGTTTGTGTTTCACTATTGTCGTGAATAATGCTAGACTTTGCAAGAGTTGAGAAGAGTCCCATGTGTATTTATACCTTGACATCTGACTGGGTGAGAGCTGGTGTCAGTGGTAGTTCTTTAAACCTGTCTTTAGGCATGATATTAATGGACTGTCCACTGTTGATAATATATGCTATGGAGTTGCAGTTTATCTTAAACTGAACGACGGGGCACTTAGTTGCAAGATCCTTTCGCTTTTCTTGATGGGTGTGTTCTGGCTGTAGACAGATAGAGGATGTGCATAGTTGATTTACTGCGTCAAAGTCACGTGTCGGAGTTGTGTCCGTCATCATCATTAGTAGATATCCTTCCCTCTCACACTCACTTGATATTGAGACAGAGGACTCACTGGGAGAACTAGATGAGTATTGTGGGTCGGCATGGAACTTGATCTGCCTTGCATGATGGCTCCACCTTCCTTTCTCACTGCTCTTGGATTTTCTTCAGTCTCCCCTGGTGTTCCTGTCCCTTGTCATGTCTAACTGATTTTTCTTTTGACAAGCTCGACACACAGCCCTGAAGTGGTTCTCCTTCCCACATCCCTTACAAGTTTATCTGAGGGCTGGACATTTTCCCTCCCAGGTCACCAACACACCATCATAATCCACATTTGATGGCATCCTCGACTCCTTCCCCCACCGGATTTTAAGATACTTTATTATCTTGGCATCATCTGTTTCCTCAAGAGCATTGAAAAAGTCGCTAAATGTGTCAATCCACACAGCCCATCTAGTGCCAATATTTTGTTTCTTAGCCCTGTTGAAAGGATCAGGCAGTAATTGGAATGCAGCCACGTTGTGCGTGACCCCTCCCTCATGTGCCATGGTGAAGCGAGTGTCACAGTGATACAGGTGGAGTTGCCTGACGATGCGCTACAAATGAGAGAACTGGAACATGCTGTGAATTGACGTGCCACAGTTTTGACGGAGCCTTGCAGCTGATACTTAATTGACTGCCACTGTTATTCAGACGTTGCACTCAGCGGGAGGATCCTAGGCTTGCAGGTATCAGGAGCCAAGGGGAAACCCAACAGTGGACTGGCCAGATTGGTAGTGGAGCAGGAGCTCCTGTTTCCTAGCAGTATAGATGAAAAGGCCAGTAGAACTTGCCCAGTGTAGGAAAGTGCCCTTTTTTGACATGGTCACCCACACTTTTTGCCTAGTATCTGATGCAATTTTGACTGAAGTGCACTGGGTTCCTGATAACTAGGTCCCTAATGCCAGCATTCTTTCCTTAAAACAAGATAACTTTGCAATTGTTTCCCAATTGGAAAGACCTTTAGCACTCCTGTAAGTCCCTAGAAAGTGGTACCCCTGGTACCTAGGGCATGGGTACTAAAGAGGGTCCCTAAGAGCTGCAGCCACCCTAAGGGACCCACCACCAAACTTATACAGACTGCCATTGCAGGCTGCTTGAAACGGTGCATGTAGGAAGCTGGCTCTGTATATACTATATCAAAAAGAGATATAGTGTACACAGAGTCCAGTAAGTCCCCAAAGGTATAGCAGAGGATAAAGTAGATAATACCTTACTCTCACTTTAGTAGTAGCTGGGCTGAGCAGTTAGGCTCATCAGAGGGTAGTGTGAATGCATTTGTTATACATACTCATTCAAGGCAGGAACACACACTCTATGACTAACTCCAGGACAATGTTTGTAAAAATATTACTTTAGTTACGTTTATTTTTAGGAGCCAAGTGGAACTCAGTTACAGGTAAGTAGACTTTTCAATTATGCAATACTTTCAAGGTACAGTTGGCAGAAGCTTGTATAAGCATTAGAAATCCTTTACAGGTGCAAAAAGATACTTTGTATTGGTCTCAGAATCAACACTTAGGGGCCGATTCCGATCTCGGCCGGTAGAGCTCCGAATCGGATTCGGATTCACCGGATCCGATTCGGAGCCCTGTTTCCCGACCGAATCGTACGCGGGTCCGGGCGAGTGAGTACGATGCAAGCACCCGCGAAATCGCCGACTGACTCGAACGCGGCTTCAACACGCTCCGACCGACTCGCATGGACACGACTCGCACCGCGCTATGGAGACGTTTCCCGGCTGGGTAAGTACGATGCGTGCCGCGAGCAGTCCGACCGACTCGCGCCGTCCGGCTCGAAAGAGCTGTCGGAGCCGGACTTTGGGGGTCCGCGTCGGACCCCCCTGTACGCGTAGGCACGCGAGTCGCACACAGGGGGGACCCATGGGTCCCCCCTACCTGTGCATGTACGCCGCGATGCGCTTGGACGCGTACACGCTGTAGGGGGCGCCCTTGTCCACCTCGCACCCATTAATTCAATGGGAGCCCGCGTACGCGTTGTACGACAGGCTCCCATTGACTTCAATGGGAGTCCGACCGACTCGAGTCCGATGGCATGCGTGCGCATCGTACTTGTTCGGTCGGACAGCTAGGGTCCGATTCGGTCGGAATTCTCTCCGGGTCCGGCTCGGTCGGAGAGATTTCCGGCCCGAATCGGAATCGGCCCCTCAGTGCAATACAGAGGAAAAACGGATGCAATCATATGGAAAGAAAGACAGGTGAGTAACTTACAGGTAAGTACACGATTTTCAGGTTCAGTCTCGGGTTTGTAGAACCAACACAGGGCAGGGGTCAGGAGGACACCAATGGTGCATCCTCAGCGGCACAGGGGCGGCCGGGTGCAGCGGTCAAAGGAAGAGTTGGGTGCCCAATGCAGGTCTATGGAGAACGGGGGGGGATGCCCCTGTGCTGTCTAGTTCAATTGCTAGATAGTACAAGTTAACAGGGAAGCCATCTTAAGTATATGTACTGGGCACTGTTCATTACATGTTTCCCAGCTTCATGATGGCTTCACTGAAACTTATGGTGTTTGGTATCAAACAACTTGTCTTAATAAATCAAGACTGATGCCAGTAGTGGATTTATTAAGGCATGCACCTAGAGGACACCTTAGAGGTGCCTCCTGAAAACCTACCAGCCTCTAATTTGCTGGCTGACTGGTATAGTCCAGCCTGCCACCACAAACATGTTTCTGACCCCCTGCAGGTGAGAGCCCAAACTCTCTGAGGCCAGAAACAATGCCTGCTCCGGCAGGATGGCTAGTGATTTACCATAACAGGGCCAGGGACTTCAAAGTCCCTGGCGCCTTTGAATTGGGCCCTCGGCTTCCCCAGACCTGGGAAATGCCACCTCCTGCCCTTAGGCCCATTTGGCACCAGGACACGTGGGGAATTAGATATGCAGGGAGGTTGGGTGCACTACCATGCCAGTCACACCCCTAAGGTGGGCTGCTTGATGTGACCCACGAAAGAAGGATTCCACCATCTTGATTTTGGTTGAATTAGGGACTCTGGGACAGGGTTACGTCCACTCCCCATAGGAAGTGGTCATATAGGGGGTATAGTGAACCCAAGTGTAAGTAGCCCATTGGCTACTTACCTTCACTCCTCTTAACACCCCTAAATGCAGTATTTAGGTGGCCCCCTGACACCAGTAATGCAGATTTAACTGACTCCAAAAGAAGAAGGACCAAGAAGAGCCGGAGAAGCAAGAACTGTGTGTCAGAACCAGACTTGACGCCAAAACCTACCTGCCTGCCTGCTGTGCCGACAATTGTGAGAAGACGACTTATCCTGCATCTGTGCACCCTCCAAAAGCCTGGGAGATCTGCCAGCACTTCACAAACCAAGCCAGCATCTCCCTTGGAGTAGAGGAGCTACTCCCCTGCATCCTGCAGGCACCGATCATAAGCCCTGGTTCACCAAACTTCTGATCACCGGACTCCCTAATGCAGCAGCCACCCAAGAGGAGGTGTTCCATGCTCTCAGAGGTCAGCTCTATCTCCCCAACGAGTAACGAGATGTTAGACCCTCTAGGAGCCTTCCAGCACCAATACCTGGGGTACCGGACCCCTTTGTCAGGGTCTAAATCCCTTTTGCTGTCTGAACCACACAGGAGCAGAATGACGCTAGGTCCCAATACCCTTCTCAGAACCAACCCTGCTAGGTCTTTTAGTATTCCATTGCAGGTAAGTTCTAAGGGGGAAAAGGGGTTGGGGACAGAGAAGAGACTGCTCCAATATTCTGCCTGTTCAGCTACGTCTTCTTCTTCTTACTGGACTGCAACATTAACATGTAAAAACCTTTATTTATTGTGCCTTTTAACTTACTGTTTTTTCTATGGTGTATAAATAACTTATCTTACCAGAATGTTTACTGAAGCTTACTTCTCTTCTACTTCTCATGTATTGTTTGCTAGGTTGTATGAGAAGTCTTCACTCAGATCTCTTTCCTTTTCGTTCTCAGGTACAATCTGCACTTGATCCTGCTATTCCTTAATGTAAGAAAGATAAGGTAAGTATTTATTTCTGTATTCCTAATTTATGTATTATTTGGGTTTCTCTTTCTTTCTATTAACTCACTGTTAAGAGACTGGAGTGGGCCTTGAACTGGGGTTTCTGTAGTAGGATGACTGGTTTTCTGTCTTTAATTAGTTTTTTAAACAATGCTTCAGAACTTAGGTTAAATGTTAAAAGGAAGCGTTCCTTTTATTCAGGCCTTTGGTTTTAATGTTTGCTGGAAGCACTGCCATACGTGAGGAGAACATTACTGGAGTTCTTTAACACATGGCATGAGAAAGAAACATGCCGGGCCTTTGACCCTGACTTCACCTTTTAATTAATTCTCAGAAGAGTGAACAAGTTTCAGTCTAAGAAGACACTGCGTGTTGAAAGGTCACGCCTGCGTCTGACAGATTCTGGAACAGCTGAAAAAGACAGCTGATTCAAAAAGCTTTTTATTTAATCTTCTCAGCTAAGGAAAGCAATTACTGAAAAAAGTATTTCCAGTTTTCAAACGAAGGAAAATATATTCTGACTTGTTTCCTTTTTTCTCTTTAAATAGAAATTTACCTCTGACACAATAACCTTTTCTCACAGAATGTTTTATATTAGCTACAAGTTTAACACTAACCTGATTAGTGAGGGAATGTAGTTCCGACGAAGCTAACCCCGATTTTATCGCAACTACCCTAACTGACTTCCACGACGCTGGGAAAACAGGTGCTCTTCAAATTATTTCTTCAGTGAAGTGCACAGTGGAATGTTGAAGCACACTTCACCTGATGTCATGAAGCCTAAAAGACTAGACTGCTAACAGTGGTGTGCTGTCGCAGTATGTGCATGTTGGCAGCCATCTTGGAGTTCCATCGGTGCCAACAAGCACTCCAGCTTGAGGGATTATCTGACTTTTGGTAAGTTTGTAGGGGGAAAATGGTAGCCAGCATACAGTTAGAAGGAGGAAACCTCCCGTGAGTCCTGACAGTACCCCCTCCCAACGGGGTTTCCTCCGGTCGTGGTTTGGCAGGGAATTTGGCATGAAAGGCTCTAATTAAACGGGGGGCATGGACATTAGTACTCTTTTCCCAGGAACGTTCATCAGGTCCATAACCTTGCCAATCAATGAGGTAGAAAATTTCATTGCGGATGAGTTTTGAATCCAAAATTCGTTTAACTTCGTACTCCGCCTCACCATTAACCATCAGAGGATCAGGAGGGGAAACCCTACGCAACCCCGGTTGAATTGGTTTAAGGAGAGAAACATGAAATACTGGATGAATTTTGGTAGAACCAGGAAGAGATAGTTGATAAGTGACTGGATTTATGACCTTCTCAATTGGATAAGGACCCATAAAACGAGGCTGAAATTTACGGGGACCTTTGAGTCTGAGATTTTTTGTACTCAACCAGACTAAGTCTCCTACATGAAGCTCAGGTTCTTTTTTACGTTTTCGGTCAGCGAAGTGTTTGTAACGATCCTTCGCGATCGACAAATTCTGGGTTACTGAGTGATGAATTTTAGTTAACTGTCGGGCAATATCTTGAACAGCAGGAACATTAATATCATCAAAATTAGCATGAGAATTGGGATGTCTGCCTGAGTTTATAAAGAAAGGGGAGTGGCCAGTGGATACATTTAGAGCATTATTGTGAGCATACTCCGCAGTCCATAAGTGGTCAGGCCAGTCACCCTCCTCATCTAACAAATAAAGTCTGAGGTGTTGTTCTAGGTCTTGGTTAATGCGTTCAGTCTGACCATCAGTTTCTGGGTGAAAACTGGTGGAATAACGATGGTCAATATTAAGGCCTTTGATGTAAGCCTTCCAAAATCGTGATAGGAACTGAGAGCCCCTGTCTGAAACGAGGACCCTAGGAATCCCATGAAGGCGAATAACATGTTGATTGAAAAGTTGGGACAATTGTTTAGCAGTGGGTGTACCTTTGAAGGGTATATAATGTGCCATCTTACTAAAAGTGTCGACAACTACAAGAATGGTATCATACCCATGGGAAGAAGGTAGATCAACAATCAAATCTAAGGAGACTGTGTGCCAAGGATATGGGGGTTGGCATGGGTTGTAGGAGACCTTTAGGAGCTTGTCTGTCCGATTTTCCCCGTGCACAAATTTCACAGCCTAACACATATTGACGGACGTCTCGGCACATGTATGGCCACCAGAAACGACGTTTGAGTAATTCTTCGGTTTTCACAACACCTTTGTGGCCAGCCAGAGGGTTGTCGTGACATTCCTGCATTGCCTTCAGCTGAAGCTCCTTGGTGGGTAAATACAGGGTGGTACCTAAATAGGGGAGGCCATTGCGAATGAAACGTTGTGGATCTTCTGTGGCCCAGTTCTCCATTTCAAGGTCGGTCATCAAATTTCGAACGTGATGTTCAAAAGGTTCTAAGGAGATAGTTCCAATGAATTTTCCATCAGGTATGATTTGCTGGTTTTCAATGACTGAAGTTTGATTTTCTGTGTCGAGTCTAGAGAGGACATCAGCCTTTCCATTCTTGGATCCGGGACGAAAAGTGATAACAAAATCAAAGTCCGCGAAGTAAAGAGACCAACGCAGCTGACGTGGTGTGAGAGTTCGAGCAGATCGCAAAAATTTTAGGTTGCGGTGGTCCGTAAACACCGTTACAGTGTGTTTTGCCCCCATTAAGTAATGCCTCCAATCTTTGAAGGCATCTTTGATTGCCAAGAGTTCTTTTTCTGTAATCGTATAGTTGCATTCCGCAGGGTTGAGTTTGCGGGACCGATATGCCACCGGGTGTAACTGTCCCGTGTCCTTGTGCCTCTGAGAAAGTATTCCCCGATGGCTAGGTCCGATGCGTCTGTCTCCAAATAAAAAGGCTCAGAGGGATCTGCATGAAGCAGCACCGGTGCTGTGGTGAAACTGTCCTTCATCAACTGAAAAGCTTCTTCTGCTTCTTCTGACCATTGGAACGGAACTCCTTTCTTCAGAAGACGAGTCAGCGGAAGTATCTTATTGGAGAATCCATTAATGAATCGTCTGTAAAAATTAGAGAATCCGATAAAGCTTTGAACCTCTTTGATACTGGTAGGAGATTTCCAGTCTGTTATCGCCTTCACTTTTTGCTCATCCATTCGAACTCCTGCAGGTGATAACACAAAACCTAGGAATTCTACTGTATCTGTGTTGAAGAGGCATTTCTCCAATTTAACGTATAGAGAGTTCTCTCGTAGACGTTGTAAAACTGCTCTGACCTGGTTGTGATGTTCTTCAACCGTGTTGGAATAAATCAGGATGTCATCTATGTATACTATAGCGCATCGGTCAATGAATTCACTTAAAACATCATTGATAAAGTACTGGAAGGCCGCTGGTGCGTTACAGAGACCATATGGCATCACAAGATACTCATAAAGGCCAAATTTGGTCCTGAACGCAGTCTTCCACTCGTCGCCTTCCCGGAGTCTAATCAAGTGGTACGCTCCTCGTAGGTCTAGGCGAGTGTATATCTTTGCTTCCTTCACTTGATCAATTAGTACTGAAATGAGAGGCAATGGATAACGATTCTTCACAGTTATCCTGTTAATCGCTCTAAAGTCAATACAAGTCCTGAGATCTCCCCCTTTTTTCGGCACGAAAAAAAGTGGGGAAGAGACAGGGGACTGCGACGGTCGGATAAATCCGTTCTCCAGATTCTTAGCTAGGTATTCCTTCAAATGGATGTTTTCCTTCTCCGTTAATGCGTAAACTCTGCTGCATGGTAGATTAGCCCCTGGTTCTAGATCAATTTTGCAGTCATAGGGCCTGTGGGGGGTAACGTCTCTGCCTTTTTCTCATCAAAGACGTCTGCAAAGTCTTGGTATTCATCTGGTATCATGGTAGTTTGGATCGCACATACCGAACCTCCACCTTCACACAATTGGGTGGCAGCGCAGATTACAGAAGAATGTGTCTGGTCGTCGAAACAATTTTTGGTGCAGTAGTCTGAATTTAATTGAATAGTTCGGGCTCCCCAATCAATTAACGGGTTGTGTTCCGTTAGCCATGGTAGACCTAGAATCAGTTGAAATTGGGGGCGTCTATTAAATTAAATTGCAAGGTCTCTTGGTGTCCTTCGACAGTAGTCATGTGTACCAATTCAGTATGACTGGTTATGGGCCCTGAAGTTAAATCCGTACCATCCACCGCTCTGACCTTCTCACTTTTCTCCTTCTTGATAGCTTGTAAACCGATCAGGCTAGCGAATTTGTGGTCGGAGAAATTACCTGTTGCCCCAGAATCTACCATGACGATGATTCCTGTCAAAACCACATCTCTAAACCTTAAGGTCACAGTCATAACCAAATGGGGAGAGGAGACTTGTAGTGTGTTTGCCAATTGGTGATTTGTTGGAGTCGTTTTTCCATTCGCAT
Organism: Calotriton arnoldi; assembly: GCA_963921515.1. Classification (NCBI taxonomy): domain Eukaryota; kingdom Metazoa; phylum Chordata; class Amphibia; order Caudata; family Salamandridae; genus Calotriton; species Calotriton arnoldi. The sequence continues at coordinate 48,415 of CAWUFW010018978.1, forward strand.
CCACAGGTCCAACTCCCCTTACCTGTGGTGCCTCTAGTTTTCCTTCTCCTTAGCAGGCAACTTTGGTCTTTTTAAGCAATTCTTGACAAAATGTCCACTTCTTCCACAATATAGGCACAGTTTGTTCAGCCTTCTCTTTTCTTTTTCTTCTTTAGAGAGTGGACCTCTGACTACACCGATTTGCATGGGTTCAATTCCCGAAGAACTCTCTACTGTCCGTGTGGATTCTGTTTTGACACGGTCAAAACGAGGAACACTTGGTCTAAGCTCCTTCCGCCGTTCTCCTTTCCGCTCACTTTGCCGATAATCGATCTCTAAGGTTAAATCCACTAAGGCAGAGATGTCGGTGGGTCGATTAGGGATTTGAGATAGAGCGTCCTTCAATTCCTCTCGCAATCCTCTATAGAATACTGCTGCTCTTTTATCCTCGGGCCAGTTGGTCTCGACCACTAGTTTATTAAATTGGGCTAGGTAAGACACGAGTTCTCGGTTTCCTTGCTTTAATTCCAACAGTTCGTTGTCTGAAGCTTGAGATGCTGTTCTTCTATCAAAAATTCGGAGAAATTCCTTCTTGAAGTCATCTAAACTGTACAAAATTGGGTCATCCTTGGTTACTAGTGGCATGGACCATGAGGCGGCGTCCCCACTAAGGTAGGACAAGATAAACGCCACTCGGGGTTGAGCATCGGGGAAGATCGTTGGACGGCACATAAAATGCAGAGAGCATTGGGTCAAAAAAATTTGCGCTTTCTGCGGGTCTCCATTAAATCGCTCTGGAGGGGCAAGAGGAATTACTGGGGATAATGAGTGGATTACTTGTGTGGGGGCAAAGGATGAAGTGCTGATGTTAGGACTCTGGGTTTCAAAGGATGCGGTGCTTGGCCTAGATCCCAAAGCTGGTGTTCCCGTTTTAAAGGTTATTATCTCCTGTCTTAGTATTTTATTTTCCTCTCTGACTGCCTCCAAGTCCCTTTGTATATTACTCAAAATCTCGCCCAAATTTTTTAAATCAAGTCCTTCTGCCATTCTGCTCAGGTGCTTGTACCAACGTGGGCACTTCACTCTGTCAGGGTCTAAATCCCTTTTGCTGTCTGAACCACACAGGAGCAGAATGACGCTAGGTCCCAATACCCTTCTCAGAACCAACCCTGCTAGGTCTTTTAGTATTCCATTGCAGGTAAGTTCTAAGGGGGAAAAGGGGTTGGGGACAGAGAAGAGACTGCTCCAATATTCTGCCTGTTCAGCTACGTCTTCTTCTTCTTACTGGACTGCAACATTAACATGTAAAAACCTTTATTTATTGTGCCTTTTAACTTACTGTTTTTCTATGGTGTATAAATAACTTATCTTACCAGAATGTTTACTGAAGCTTACTTCTCTTCTACTTCTCATGTATTGTTTGCTAGGTTGTATGAGAAGTCTTCACTCAGATCTCTTTCCTTTTCGTTCTCAGGTACAATCTGCACTTGATCCTGCTATTCCTTAATGTAAGAAAGATAAGGTAAGTATTTATTTCTGTATTCCTAATTTATGTATTATTTGGGTTTCTCTTTCTTTCTATTAACTCACTGTTAAGAGACTGGAGTGGGCCTTGAACTGGGGTTTCTGTAGTAGGATGACTGGTTTTCTGTCTTTAATTAGTTTTTTAAACAATGCTTCAGAACTTAGGTTAAATGTTAAAAGGAAGCGTTCCTTTTATTCAGGCCTTTGGTTTTAATGTTTGCTGGAAGCACTGCCATACGTGAGGAGAACATTACTGGAGTTCTTTAACACATGGCATGAGAAAGAAACATGCCGGGCCTTTGACCCTGACTTCACCTTTTAATTAATTCTCAGAAGAGTGAACAAGTTTCAGTCTAAGAAGACACTGCGTGTTGAAAGGTCACGCCTGCGTCTGACAGATTCTGGAACAGCTGAAAAAGACAGCTGATTCAAAAAGCTTTTTATTTAATCTTCTCAGCTAAGGAAAGCAATTACTGAAAAAGTATTTCCAGTTTTCAAACGAAGGAAAATATATTCTGACTTGTTTCCTTTTTTCTCTTTAAATAGAAATTTACCTCTGACACAATAACCTTTTCTCACAGAATGTTTTATATTAGCTACAAGTTTAACACTAACCTGATTAGTGAGGGAATGTAGTTCCGACGAAGCTAACCCCGATTTTATCGCAACTACCCTAACTGACTTCCACGACGCTGGGAAAACAGGTGCTCTTCAAATTATTTCTTCAGTGAAGTGCACAGTGGAATGTTGAAGCACACTTCACCTGATGTCATGAAGCCTAAAAGACTAGACTGCTAACAGTGGTGTGCTGTCGCAGTATGTGCATGTTGGCAGCCATCTTGGAGTTCCATCGGTGCCAACAAGCACTCCAGCTTGAGGGATTATCTGACTTTTGGTAAGTTTGTAGGGGGAAAATGGTAGCCAGCATACAGTTAGAAGGAGGAAACCTCCCGTGAGTCCTGACACCCTTGCAGCAGCAAAGAATCGTGGGTGTTTCAATCCGGACACCGACTCCACAGAGACCGACCAGCTGATGAGGGATGTCAGCACCGCAGAAGCTAGCTCCTGAAGTAGCCCAGCTGTCCTGTTGTGTCCCCATCTCCAGGTCATCACCTGAAGCAGGTGCCTCTGACAGCCGGGACCCGCCGGACAAAAGCCTGCTGCACCTGAGCCCCACAGCTCGAGTTCATCCCAACTGGTGGTGTCTTTGGCACACAGAGACCCCCAAGACCTGAGCTCACCTGTGAGTTACACCAGACTGGCCCCCAGTCCCTGCCTGCAGCCTCTTTCTGCAGGTCCTCCGAAATCGAGTGCATCTGACCGCCGTGACCCGCCGGACCAAAGACCACTGCACACGAGCCTCACAGTCCGAGTCCAGTTCAACCGATGGTGCACCCCGGCTCTGGAGACCCTCAAGAACTGAGTCCCCCTTCGGGTTCAACGGGACTAGTCCCACAGTCCCCACTTGCAGCCTTTTCTTACAGGTACCATTCCCCATTGACTTCAACAGGGCTCCAGACACCAAAAAAGTACCTCTGCACCCGGATGCCCCAGCACCGACCGAGGTGACCTGTTGGTGCCGCCTTGAACTTTGGCCCCTACTTACCTTAAGTCCAGAAGAACAGACCTGTAAGTCGTTGACAAGTGACCATATGCAGTACGTTTTCTCCATAGGATTACATTACCGCTACTCTGAAAATACAGTGCATTTTCTATTTCTTGTGAAATCACTATCTCAAATAATACTTACCTAAGATTGAAGTTCTTGGTGTTTATAAATAAGTGTTATGTTTCTAAATTGGTCTCGAGTTTCTCCTTGAATGTGTGTTACATTTTTTTGACTCTGTGTCTGTCCAACAAATGCTTAACCATAGCTGCCAAGGTTTCAGATTGCTTATGTGTGACATTTTCATAATTTCAGTGTAATTATGAGTGACATTTGAACAACTATGAGTGACACTTTTTCTCGAGCAAAGTCAAGCAGTGAAGATGAAGGAAGCACTACCCTCTCATGTTCAAAATATTTTATTGAATTTATGATAAAACAATAGACCAAACAAAAAGAGCACTGATAGGGTACATAGGAATTTACAGTATTTCATAAATATAATGCATTGTACCTATACATCAATAACTACAATGTAATAGAAACTAAAATTCAAAATAAAAGAGGGGGGTGACAACAGCTAGTTTAGCAAGTGTATTATAACAGAGCTACATAATAAAATCTAACAAACTTTACTTTTTATATAATATAAAACATTAATGATATAACGCTATATAATTATCAATTGGTTTCCAAAATAACTGGTAAGTAGATGTGTTGTGAACAACACCCAACATAGTCAAATCAGCTCCTTTTCTGGTAAGAATTATCCATGACCACCGCATATCAAGTGACAATAATGAAGCATTTTTCCAATTGGCAGTAATTGATTTTAGAGCAGCAGATAGTAAGAAATCAAAGAGCTTGTTGTTTGAATCTGACAGTTTTGTTAAAAGTAAAATCGATTTACAAATCAACATATTATATGAGAGTTTATCTTATAAATGGATTTTTTTTATAATAACATCCCAGACCTCATTCCAAAATTTAAAGACAGTATTACATTTGAAAGGCATATGTTTTAACGAACCTGGAACCAATTTACAGTGCAAACAATTAGGTAAATTTAATAGTTTTGCATTATACATTTTTGACTGAGTCCATAAACAATTAAATAGTATGAAAGAATTAGTTTGAAATAAGGACACGGGTAACCATCCAAAGACACTATTTAACCATATTTTCCTCCATACCTCTTGAGAAAAAGATAAATTAAGTTCATTAATCCAAAAAGAAGAAATAAAATCAATGTTATTTTTGTCAAAATTATTCCATTTTTTATAATACAATGACACAGCGTGAGAGGAAGAAGCTATTGTTTGAATATACTTCTCTAAATCTGATACGTTTTCCATTGGAAAATTGCTGAGAAATTAATCAAGAATAGAATTACATAAAAATTTGTATTTAGAAATATATGATGGAGGTAAGATACATTTTTGTTGCAGTTCTTCAAAAGATAAAAAAGTTTTATTACAGTATATATCTTTTAAATAAAAAAATACCTGCTTTTATCCAAGATTGCCAAAATTGTATATTTCGATTAAGTTTAATAACAGGACTATACCATACGGATATATTTAAGGTATGAGAAATAGGTGTTTGAAAAAGAGAATCTAAATCCTGCAATATTAATTTTGTAGATTTTAGTATTGCAGATCTTCCGTAGGCAAAAGAAACAGTGAAATCAAACTTTTTTCAATGAGAAGCCATGAAGGTGTATTTGGTAAACTCTGTATTAGTGAACCAAAAGGCGCTTTGTTTTAAAATAAATGCTTTATGATAGTTAAAAAAGTCAGATAAACCAAAACCACCATTACATTTTGCAATTTTCAAATTTTTATAGTTTATACAGGGTGTTTTATTATTCCAAATGAATTTCGATAGTAGGGTGTCTAAAGATTTATAAAACTTAAGTGGAAGTTGAGTAGGTATCATGGATAACAGATAAAATATTTTTGGAGCAATAACCATTTTAACAGAGTCAATTTTCCCCCACCAGGATAAGTGTAAGGCAGACCACTTATGAAATTTGTCATTAATATGGTTAAGAATATATTCACAATTCAATGTAATCGATTGTTTAATGGTATGAGAGAATAGGATACCAAGATATTTAAGTTTGTGTTTTTGCCATAGTATATCGTTATTGGGGAGCATATCAGGGGTACAAAACACATTTAAGGGAAAAATTCAGCCATGTTAGTATTTAGAGTATAACCGGAAATTTGGGAATATGTTTGAATTAGATTTAATAGGGGAGAAATTGAAGAACCAGGATTACTAATATATAATAATACATCATCAGCATAAGCTGAGGTTTTTACAGTAACATCATTGATAGTAATACCTTTTATTTCTATGCAGTGTCTGATGGCAATGAGTAAAGGTTCAATAGCAATGAGAAAGAGTAAAGGTGACAAGGGACAACCTTGATGAGTGCTTCTAAAAAGAAAAACATTTTTAGACAGTTGACCATTAATGAAAAGTCTAGCAGACGGACCAGAATAGAGTGCAGAAATCATACAAATTAAGGAATGGCCAAAATTAAATGCAGATAAAGTATGAAAAAGATACTGCCAATGTACTTTGTCAAAAAAAATTTCAGCATCTAATGCAAGGACACCAGCGGGAAGATGCAAAGATGACACAGCTTCATTACATGAAATAATAATCTAGTGTTATTTACAGAATGTCTATATTTCATGAAACCAGCTTGATCAATGTGAATAATAGTATCAAGCACAGAAGCCAATCTGATTGCAAGAATTTTTGCATAAAGCATACAATCTTGGTTAATTAAAGAAATAGGGCGGTAATTTGAAAACATAGAGGGGTCTTTATTAGGTTTTGGAAGTACTACAATCAAAGCGTCAAAGGATCCTGTAGTAGATCCTAAATTACTAAAGTGAGAAAATAATTTAAGTAAATGAGGTAGTAGGTAAGGAGAAAATTCTTTATAAAATTCGGCAGGAATACCATCTGGTCCAGGTGATTTACCCAGTTTAAGAGATTTAATAGCTAAATTAATTTCTTCTAATGAAATTGGTACATCCAATTTTTCTTTCACAGACTTAGTCATTTTAGGCAAGCCACAAGATTGCAAAAAAATTATCAATACTGAACATATCTGAAGCTGGGAGATTACTGTATAAATTTGAATAGTAAATCAAAAATTCATTAACAATTTCATTATGGGATATTGCCAATTTACCATTGGAGCCATGGATTGCATTAATTTGGAGTTTATCTTTTTAATACGTAAATAATTTACCAAAAGCTGTCCAGCTCTATTAACTTTGAAATGAAATGTAGCCTTATTATTTGAAATTTGTATACCAGCTCTCTTACTTAACAATGAGTTTAACTCATATCTAATTTTCTGCAACTGCATTTTGTGTTTATTGTCATTAGACTAAATAAAGAGCCGTTTGTATTTTGCTATGTGTTTATCTAATTCTTTAAGTTTAGTGTTTAAAGCTATATTATCATGTGCCATAATTGATATTGTTGCCCCTCTGACATATGGTTTAAATGCATCCCAATGATTTACAAGTGAAGTAGCGCTCTGATACAGCGCTATATAAAACTCTCTAAATAAAATAAAATAAGTAGATCCTTCTGGGTTGAAAGAAAAATGATCATGAATTGTTGATAAAAGTTTGGATTTATTATTTTCATTAAGAACAATATTCGTATTCATACGCCAGCGAGAGTGGGATTGTTATATGTAAATGTAAATCCGTATTTGTAAAGCGCAAACTACTCACCCTTACGGGTCTCAAGGCGCTGGGGGCCGTCGTGGAAATTAAGTGAGCTATTGCCCAGAGTCACATGGTGCTGAGCTGAGCTGCCGCCGGAGCCGGGGATCGAACCATGAGCCCTGTGCTCCGAAGTCAGCTGCCCTGGCCGCTGCACCACACCTGGAATGAATTTGTAAAACACCTGAAATTAGTGCATTATCTGAAATATCAATATTATGAATTATAGGATCAGAAAATGATTGAATTAATGAGTGAGAAAATAACAAATAGTCAATTTGAGCGTAAGAATTATGAGGGTTAGAGAAAAATGTTAACTGCTTCTCTTTTGGGTGGTGCGGACGCCAAATATCTACCAATTTGGTTGATTTAAAAAAGGATTTTAAAGTGAAATAGGCTTTAGGGGGGCTGATATTTAATTTTAGAATGTCTATCCAACAGGGGGTCACATATTAAGTTAAAATCACCACCAATAATAAGGGGGAACATTCCCTATTTTAATCACCTCAGAAGTAAAGCAATGCTAGACCAAAATTTAGAATCATCATTTTTTGGACCATAAACGTTAATGAAAAATGGTATTATTAATTTTTATTTTTGCTATGATATAATGACCTTCTGTATCGGTAAATCTGGTTAGTATGTGAACATTTAACTTTTTTGTAAAAAGGATAGCAACACCATTCTTTTTATTGACTGCAGGAGAAGGAATAATATTACCAACCCAACGTTTATTCATGTATGATAAAACTGTATCATCAATATGAGTTTCTTGAAGTAGACAAATGTCTGCCTTATGCCTGGCTAAATAATCTAAAACTTTAGTTCTTTTAACAGGGTGTCTTAAACCTTTAACATTAAATGAAACAACTTTAATTCTATTAATATTATCCATAATCAACAAAGAAAAGATATAGAAAAGAGAAACAAAAAATATAGCTCAAGAGATTAAAGAGTAGCTCTAGGGAAAGAAGATAGGGGAAAAAGGAAGGCCAAGGACAAACATAAATAAAGACAACCGCACACACGCATATGCAAGAATGACCTGCCTGAACAGTGCCCTCATAGAAAAATCGACAAATAGGCTTAGAATAATCATATTCAAATGCAAAAATTAAAGTAGAAGTGTCATTCATTTCCATGGAGAGCAGAGAATGGTGATCTAAAAAAACATGAAGATCATCATGGCATTGAAAAGATTTTGAGAAACCATCCTTCCAGATTCTCATAATAGATGGATCAAAAAGGCCATATTTAAAACCACAGCTTCTTAGTCGAGGTCTAAGCTCAGTGAATTCTCTGCGAATTTTAACAGTTTCCTTGGCGAAGTCTTGATGTATACAAATGTTATTCCCATTAACCATTAGAGTTGGGATCTCTCTAGCTTTTTTCCGGATCAAAACCAGATGATGGTGACGCAAGACTTTAAAAATCACCTGACGCGGTTTGACATTGCTTGGATTGCGATGAGAAGGAATTCTATGTGCCTTGTCAATTTCGAATTTTTCTGGGAATTTTAAATGTAGAAGACCAGGTATCAAGGTTTCAAAATATTGCCTACAGTCATTACCTTCAACAACCTCTGGTAAATTAAAAATACGCAAATTATACTGTCTATTACGATTTTCCAATTCAAGTAATAGAGTATTCATAGGCTCAATTTTTACAGTGAGAGGCATCACGCTGTCAATTTTTGCCTTCTTATCCTGAATTTTATTGTATTATCTGAGACTTTCATTGACAGGCTAGCCATGTCTTTGCGAATATTTTTAAGTTCTACAACAATGTTGTCGGTATAAGAACGCACTGCTTGTAACTCTTCCAATAAAGTAGCTAACGAAGGCTCATTGGAATCCATAATTTTTGATTATACTGGTGGAGAAGAAATTGTTTGTTTACGTTTGTTGGTTGTAATATGCACATTTTTTCCTTCCATATTAATAACTTCTTTGCCAAATATATATAATGAATTCAAACACACTTCAATCGCAAAGAAAATAACATCAAATAAGATATCACCAGAGTAGGAGACTGTGCAGCAGCTAGAACCAGCTGTGGGTGTGGTTAAGGCCACAGCTTCGCCCTTTCCTTAATATGTCTCCGCCCTCCTGACAGGAAACTCAGGCAGCACTTCACAAGAACAGCAGGGTGGAAGGCACAGCATGACCAAGAGCCTTCCAAAATGCTCAAAATGACACCAAAACGACGTTTCCAGAAAGCGCTGGCCACAGGAACAAAGCTGTACTTGTTTGAAAGGTGATAAAAGCCTGGAAATGGCTTTAAAATCGTCAAAAATGCGAGCTTGAAGAGGAGACTTATCGGGCGGTGGCCATTTTGTTAAGCGCTCGCGCGACTCCCCTTAACACTACCCTCTGATAAGCCTAAACTGCTTGTCCACACTACCACAAAAGAGAGCATTTGGAATTATTAATTTAAGCCCTATCGACCTATAAGGATTAACTGGACTTTTTACATTGTATACCTCATTTTTGTATACTGCATAAAAAACCAGCTTCCTACACCCAGCAACATGCATTCGAAGAAAGAAAGCCCAAGTGGCTCACGACAGTTTGGCTCCACTCAAGCAAGGCCTTGCTTGCAACGTGTGGCGTAATTGGAGCCGATACTTGCGGGGGGCACGGAACCCTTCGAGGCAGGTGCAACAGCCCGCCAGGCCTCACACCACATGGGGAGCCAGAGAACATGTGCCCATTCACTGCACGCACACTCCCTAGCTCGACCGCTTCAGGTCAGCAGCTCAACAGTTCTCAGTGTCGCAGGGCGGAAAATTCAGGCATCAGGATTGGGCCCTGATCAGGCCAGCAGGTCGGCTGTGTTCGGTGCCGCAGAGTTCTAGTCCAGTAGCTGATAGATTTCCAATCTTTGCGCTCCTTTAACCATGTGAATAAGATGTGGAATTTAGGTATTATGTTTGACCATTCTTTGTCGCTTGTCCCGCAGATTAAAAGGTCACTTCTACATGTACCTTATAGCTTTGTATGCTCAAAAATTCTTCCTTTGTATAATAACCCAGGATACCGATCTAAAAATATCAAAATTAGCAGTTTTATATGAGAGTTCAAGCAAATATCTCCGGCATCAACGCCCTCTCAGCAGCTGTCCAACTGTCATTTGGAATCCCCAAGACAGAAGGTTACACCATGTGGAGGGGGCAGGTTAGAAAGGAAAGGGAAATACTACACGGGGAAAGTAAAAGGTAATATGAAGGGACAACTATACAGACCCTTTGGGCCTGATTCACAGAACTAACTTACGTCAAAATCCTAAACTTACAACAATTTTGCTATTCACAGAATGAACTTACACATTTGGGTATTCACAGAATGAACTTACACATTTGGGTATTCACAGAATGAACTTACAACAATTTTGGTATTCACAGAATGAACTTACACATTTGGGTATTCATAGAATGAACTTACAACAATTTTGGTATTCACAGAATTAACTTACTCATTTTGGTATTCACAGAAGGCACTTACTCATCAATGAGTAAGTGCCTTCTGTGAATACCAAAATGTGTAAGTTACACAAAATGTGTAAGTTACACAAAATGAGTAAGTTACACAAAATGTGTAAGTTACACAAAATGTGTAAGTGTCTTCTGTGAATACCAAAATGAGTAAGTTTATTCTGTGAATACCAAAATGAGTAACTTCATTCTGTGAATACCAAAATGGTAGTAAGTTTAGGATTTTGTCGTAAGTTAGTTCTGTGAATCGGGCCCTTTATGCCTAATTACATTAATATGGTTACATTAATATGGTCATACATAATGCAGCATATAACACTATGCTTCCATTTTCATTCTAATTTACAATAGTCCACTCAATAATAGGGTCGTGCCTGGACTACTGCAGTATGCTCTATCTTGGACTTTCTAAGTACTTGACACACCTCCTGTGACTTGTACAAAATGCTGCAGCTCAACTCTTGCGACTGACTGTTGCTAGGCTTCCCATGGGCAAAAACAGAGGGCCTCATTTATGAAAAGTGTCGCATCACTGGGGAAAAACAGCGATGCGACACTTTTCATTGCGCCATCCTTGCGACACCATGGATGCGCCGTATTTACACTGCGGCACTCCATGTCACAAGGATTGCCCAGATACGTCAGGAATCCTGACGTATCTGGTGGCGCAGTAATGACGCATTGCTGGAGTGTGTTGGTAAACTGACGCAACTCCAGCAATGTGTCATTACACATGGGGCGAATCCCATGTAAAAGGCCCTGCGTCACTCCTTACACCTGCTTGAAGCAGGCATAAGGATTATGACGGAGTCAAGTCGTAGGAGTGGTGCAGTGAAATCTCATAGAATTCACTGCGCCACTTCTACAACCCTTTTTACGTGGGAACGCCCACCCTGCATACATTATACCTGACTCAAGTATAATGTAGCGCAGGGCTATACAAAGTGTTGCATCTGCCTAGATGCGTCACTTTGTAAATAAAGCGCAGTGTGGCGCATTGTTTATGCCGTTGCAGCGTCACAAAAAAGTGACGCAATGGCGACACAAGTCCTCATAAGGGCCCGAATATTTAAGTTTCGCCATCTGTTACAGAACTGCAAATAAGAGAGGACAACATTTTCTTCAAAAGTCCCTCGCCTACACCTTCTTCCAACAGCATTGTGCGCTACCGCAGCTAGACTTCTTAGACTTCTTAAGGTTCCTAAAATCAACTAAATCCCCGCAAGTAGAAAAACATTTGCTTATTTAATTATAAAACACTGGAGCTCACTTCTTCCTGCTTTCTTGCAAAATCGAACCATTTTCTCTTTCCAAACTATCTGAAAACTTGTTTTTTTTACCATCTAGTTGGCTCTGTCTTATTTATACCCTGAGTTAATCTAAATATACCAGCACCAGGACACCTTTGCAGTAACTGTGCCCTTCACAAACACAATCATTACAATTTAAAAAAATAAAATAAAGCAAAATGTTCCATGAGCCATACCCAAAGGGCACTTTGCCAGTCAGTGTCACTGGACAGGAAGAGGAAAAGAAATCTATCAATTGGCACATTAAGCATGAGCACAGCCCTTAATTGACCCTCAAATATGCTAAACCAGTATTTCGAGTTCAGCTATTGTGCAACAATTTTTCAACCATTAATAGTTAAGACCTTATTCAGCACAACAATTCTTGTGCAATATATCTTTAAGACATGAAGAAATTCACATTAAGGAAATGATGACTGTGTTGAGGACGATCATGTTAGTAAAGAGTGCCCAAAGTTCTCCATTCCAGTCCTTTCAGTCTTATGTTATTCAATGTAACGCATACTTGTAATACGAGTGGTTACCACGCCCTCTTGAATCAATACTTGGGTAGCAGCTAGAGTTGATGGGGTCCGAGTAAGTATTAAATGGCAAGGGTTTGATGCCCAAAGCCAGTTGATCATGGAAGTTCACTTATATTTTTATTATTAGGTTATTGCTTCCTTTTTTGTTTGTAACTTGTTATTGACATTTTATTACAAAAAAAAAAAAACCCAAGCGGAATGTCTCACCCAACTTCAAAAAAGCTTCTTAAGTCCTCATGGAGTCATGGTGTGAATGAGTATATCTGTCACAATCATAATAATCTGATATACATAAGGTAATAACTAACCTAATCACAAATTTTTAAAACAAAAATATACTTTATTATAGTCATCATCATATGAAAATAACTGTGTATATATGGATCAAATACATTCAATAATAAAGTTAACATAGGTAAGACAGTGTAAATGTAAATTGAATCTCAAAATTTTGTGTTTTTCCTTTTCTCTGTTTATCAGCGCATTTTGCTGAATTTTGATTGTTTGGTTTTACTGTTGTCTCCTGTATGTGTAAGTTGGTGTGATGAGTGAGTATCTTGTTGAATGAATGGATATGGACGTTTTTGAGTGTGGGTATTAGTGTGGTAGCTCCATGATGCTTAAATGCAGGATATATTTACACTGTGCTACCTATGTTAGTAACAATATTACCCGGACAGTCTCCAACTTACCGGCAGTGTTCCTGCAAAAACGCAACAGTTAGCAACTATGGTTTAGTAGTACGCCACCAAACTCTACCTAGTCAAAACTTTTTTTTATAGATTTTAATTATAGGTTTAAATTACATATTCCATTATAAGAACGCATTCCAGGACCGGTAACGCTCTTACAGTAGCTATCAAAAGAATGACTTTGTCACCATGAACCTTCAGATGATGCTATAAATTAGAACTCCAGGGTAACTTTTAGGGTTGCAGATTAACCAATTGCACATATTTTCCAGTTCTTTCAGATAGCAGGCAGCCTGGAGTGAAGGTTTTTTTCTTTAGCTGTCTGTAATCACTGCTCTTCCAGGAGGACAACCCTGCTTCTTTTTCAGATAACCTTGATGATACTCAAACTTGGCATAAACCCTTCAGGGACATATGTTTTTTAACAAAAAGTAAGGGAACCTTTTCTGTAAAATTACAGAAAAAAAGGTTGGGAATGGGGTTCCCAATAGACCCCATCCACTCCGACCTCTTTGCCTAACTTAGTCCCATGTTATCTGCGCAACAACAGTGCTCTTAGGAGAGGGGAATCTTGGCAAAGGTTAATTTTTTATACCCAGGGATAAAACGATGTACTGCGCTGTTTAGGGGGGGAACCCATACCAAAAAAACTCACCCAAGCACTGATCAACTAAGCTACAAGACCAGTGCTTAATAGGAGCTGGTGGCTTCAGGTGGGGCCCACCAGCACTCATTTTTGTTGCCCAGCATGTATTTTTCCTCATCAGACTTTGACCTAGAGCAAGAGAGACACAAAACAAAAGGAGGAAGTGAAAGAGGGAAATACAGTGATAAAGAACTGAAAGAGACTGATAACGGGGTAAGGTGCGTCTGCTGGTGGATGAAACAGGCATAAGCAGGGCGTAGCTTGTGGGGGGTATTAGACACCCCCAAATAAATCCATTCTTAGCCTGGTAGTTAGGCCTGCGGGCCATGAGTCAGGTCTGTATGGTTTTTCTCGTCAACCTCATTTTACTAAGAGGTTTTAACTTGTTCATTTTTTTAATCAGGAGCTTAAATATACATGGTGACAGATTTACCAAGAAAGTAGTAACTCAGTACCCATAGAAGTGCTCCTTGAATGCGTGCAAATGTACTACTTTTTGGAATTCACAAACATTTGCAGTAGTTAGCTTGGAAATCTGCGCCAGTCTCAGGTTTCCACGTGTTTACTGGCAATCAACCACCCAAACGGTGATGGGATGAATGCTTGCGAATAGTCTAACCAGTGACAGCTGCTTGGGGTAGCATTCCAAACCATCGTTTTTCACCCGCTGCAGCATTCCAAACCATCGTTTTTCGCCCACTGCAGCATTCCAAACCATCGTTTTTCGCCCACTGCAGCATTCCAAACCATCGTTTTTCACCCACTGCAGCATTCCAAACCATCGTTTTTCACCCACTGCAGCATTCCAAACCATCGTTTTTCACCCACTGTGCCACTCTAGACAGAGGCCCACCTAAAGCAAATCAGTACTCACCCCGCTCCTCATGGGAACGGTCCACCCCAAACCCTGCCATCTCACCCCTCCACCCTGTGGGCAGCTGCTTTTTTAGCTGGGAAATTTGAAATTGACACCTCTTGAATCTCACTGAGTGAGCTTCGTCTCGGGCATAAGATGGAATCAAGACTATCCGCATTGGTACTCAGCCCTCCTGGCATGGGATAGCACCAGTCAGTCACAGCCTTCTGAACAGAGCCTTGGGCCCCGCCCTTATTGTTTTATTAATTATAGGCCCTGTACAAGACATGGTGTGGTGGTGTACATTTGCTAATTTCTGTGGAACCTGCTTTACGGCTTCTGATATGGGAGCGTGTGGGGATTGTCTCTGGCTTCGTGCCACACTTGAATGTCGAAATGCATCAACACGGCCTTCGCAATAGGTATTTACAGCGCCTGCCTGCACTGGTATTGATTTTTGTGACTGTTATCTCCACGCGGGAACAGGTAATATTAGCTGCACCTGCTCTGAAGCTGCCTTAGAGTCACACTCCGACACCGACCGAAGCGAGCTGTGAAAATCATCTGCGAAATGGCCTCGCTGGTGGCAGTGGCCGGCCTTCTCCCCGCCCTGCTGCTGAGCTGTCTGGGACCCTGGGCTGAAGCGCGTGACGGTAAGATCCAGTGTGTCCTGGGGTGGTGCACGGGGGGCGTGAATCCCCACCTGCTGCTCACTACAGTGCACTGCGCGTGATGCATCACGGAAATGTTCGGTGCCAGTGATTCAGGGTGAAGCACTTTTAATAGTTTTTAACATGTTGCACATGCGCTGCTTTGACACTCTGTCAGCCCACTTCGTTGCCCTTCCAATCCCTCTCCCTCTCACCTCCTACCGCCACACACCAACCCCCCACCCCCTTCCCCAGCAAACAACATGGCTTCAGGTGAGTTGGGAGGGGGGGTCAGAAACCAGTCACTGTTGTATTTAGACAGGGACTGAGCTGTGAACACGAGAGGGGCACATTGCTGCCCCAGCAGCAGCGAGGGCGCCACATATCTTTCCGCCCAGGGCGCTATCCCAGCAAGGGCTGGACCTGCACCCAGGTGATTACAGGGCCACCACTGAGGTGTGAGTTTCTCTCGATGCCTGACAGTCGGCCAAAAAGGTGTTCAGAACCCAAGGACATCCGATCCATGGACTCTCTGTAGAGCGCCCAAAGCAATGCCAGTTGCACTTGTGATTCTCTGCAAACGTGTGGGTAGGGTTGCACTCGTTGGAAAATGTAGTTCACATGTTCAAGCCACGCCCTTAATTATACAGACCACGCCCCTTCTAACCCCCACCCCACCCCACCCTTACTTTTTGATGGGACAGTGATACAGTTGGTAAAGAATGATTTCCGCACGGAAAGATATATTTCGTGAACTCAATATCATTGTGTTGGCAAGACAACGAGAGATGTAGTCTGATAGGTAGTAAACTCACGGTGGTCCTAAAACAACCTCCAAGCAGAGATTAAATGACGTAAGAGTTATCAAGATGGAATTGTACATTCAGCGAGGATAGCCCTGTGAAGGGAGCGTGTGCACCGACAGACAGTAAGAGTGGGCATTAGCAGTAAAGAATTGTGAGGGAGGTGACAACAATGTACATGAGAATGCCGTGGTTAGACTATAGCTCAGCTCGGACGGAGAATAGATAGAGATGGGGAAAAGAGGTAAGATTTCAGGACAGACAATGAATTGAACGAGAAAATCAGGGGATAGACTGACCCAGATGGCAGATCAGAAGGTGGTGCTTCAATAAACGCTTGTAAAGAGGCCGGTGTGGAGCCAGCCTTAATTGTTTGTAAAGCGTTCCGAGTACGTGGGAGTGCGTGTGTGTGTTTTCATTTAACCGGGGGACATTTACTGTGGAGTTCCCTCTTCCTCTCGGGTTCATGAGACTGCCAGCTGTGTTCGGTTTTGGCAGGGCATGGGGTCACTTTAAATTGGATTTAAATTGGATTTAAATTTGTAAGCTCATCTTTGGTAATGGAAGGCCCGAATTGTCTCAGGAGTTTTAGACGGTGGACCTGGAAGGCATGTTTGGATAGAATTTCAGAATAAGACTCCAGTTTGAAGTTCTTGTCTGATATAAAACAAAGAGATTTGGGTGAGTCAGCTGTCTTGGGGTTGAGGCTGCCCTTCCTCTAGAGCATTCAACCAGCAATAGCAGAAATGACAAATTTTGGTTGGTGAGAGGAAAAACAAATCGATTTAGGTGTCATCCAATCTTAGATGTCTGCTTCTCACCCATTGTTTGATTTTGGATAGGCAGCTTATCAGGAAACCCTGCTGCTTGGCTTGGTCTACCTGGGTGTAAGGTTTGGCATTTGCTAATTCCATTAAGATGATGACGCTTTCAAAAAATAGTACAGAATAGATATTAAAGAGGAGCAGTGCCAATATCAATCCATGAGGGACTCTGGGTCCTTCTTTGAGGAGGACTTGTGTACTTTTATGCATTGTGTTCTATTTGAGAGATAAGACTGACACCATTTGAGGACATTTCCATTCAAGCTTCTTATTTCTTTAAGGGCCTGGTAGAAGAATGTCACGATGACTGTGTCGATGGCTGAAGACAAGTCAAAGAGAGCGAGGTAGTAGTTTTCATTGAGGTCAATCATATGGAATGTGTAATGTGCAAGGTTTAAAGTGGCAGTCTCTGTTCTGTGGCTGGTGAGGAAAGCTTTAAGCTGGACTTCTACATTGTTTTCAAGACTTTCAGTGACAAAAAAGAGGCATTAATGGCGCTAACATGTTCCGCTTTGTTAACATCTGCTGGGGTTTCTTCAGGGGATGGCTTTATGATTCCAGTTTTTAGAGAGTCTGGAGTGAACCCTTTTTTTAACGAGTAGGTTACTACCTTCATCCATGTGGGGCTTACTAGGTTCTGGTTATCTTGAGTACGTAAGAATGGATCAGTCTGTCTGATTCATTTTAAGGTGAGGTGTTAGTTATGACCTCCTCAAAGGCAGAAGCTGAGATGGGTTTGAACCCTGACCAGGAGGCTTGGATTTTTCTTGTCATAGACGCGCATAATGAATAAGCGCAATCTCTTGTTCAATAATGGTGAATTTGTGTTTGAAGAAAGGGTCAAATTCTTTTAATCTTTCCCTTTGTACAAAACCTGAAATAAGAGTCCAAAACAATTTATAGACTTACTCCCAGCTGTTTCAATTTGTGATTTGATGAAGTCTGCTTTTTTTTTTTAGAAAGTTTGTTTTGTAGTTATGCCTTTTTGGATTTTAGGGGGCGTTAAACTGGAAGGGTTTTTCACTCCCTCTTCTGTCAATCAGATAGTAGATATCCCTCCTTTCATTGTTAAGTTCCTTGGAGTACCAGTAAATTCATTTCTTTGTGTGTTTCCTTTTCCATTTGGGGAGAGTGGCCTCACTGAGGATGCTGGATAAAGTTTTGTCATAGTGCTCCTCCAGTGTAGCACCTGGAATGTTGCTTCAGTCTTATGTTGCTGGGGTATCAAGTTTGCTCTTGGTTCGAGAGCCTAGATTTTTTTATGTCTATGTTCCTGAGATCTCTGGGCCATGGTATTCCTTGAGGAGGCTGCTGTTTAGGCTTTGGACACTTGATTGGGGATGCTGAAGACAATAAGGGAGCAGTCGGGCCATTCTACTAGTTTGGGAGTGCTTAACGTCTCAGAGATAATAAGTTCCAGATACCCAAGTGCTTGTGAGAGGGGACCTCAAGTGTTGTGTGAGGTTGTGGTTGTATAGAAAGGCTGAAAGGTTAATTGAGGTTGGGTTGCCGTGCAAACGTCCTCTTAAATTAAAATACCCTTGGAAGATGAGTCTGACCAGGAGAGAAGTGGATTATCATGTGATGTATGCAATAATCAGAAATTTCTGATTCTTTCCGCAAGGATGGTCCAAAATGATCAAGGCGATGGATTTGTGTGTGTATTTCATGTCAATGAGAAGATATTGAAGAAACTGGTATGTGGAGTTATGTCAGGTTTTAAAGGATCAGACCTGTCCTGATACCTGATGTTCCGAAATCCCAGAGCAGAGTTATTGGAAAGTTAATACACCTGTCAGAAGAACTAGTGGAAAACATTGAAAAGGGATAAAAGAAAACAAGGACTGGATTCAACCTCTAGGTGGATTTATCTCAGGTGATGTGCTTGCTACCTGTGACTTTCTATTAAATGGACTCGTACACCTTCGAGGGGTATGGACCAGCTGTAGTTAAGGTAGATATACGACATTTTGGAATCGAGAAGGTGACAGCGCAGGTGAGTCAGACAGTCTAGGTAACCAGATAGAATTAGGCTTAACAGCTGTACTGGCAGAGTGTGGGGTGATGAGCACCCCTCAGACTAGAATACCTGGCGGGCACCCCCAGGATGCCATTAGGCAGACAAGGATCAAGGTGTAAGGCAGGAAAACACAAGAGAACCGCAATGCCAAGAGGACCAAGGAAAGGGACTAAAGGGAAGCCCTAATCACTTAGGACTCTGTAAGAGACAAAACAACAAAGGTTTAATATCAGTAAATGGTGCAGACTCTAGTTCCTCAGGAAAACCACAGCAACTACACAACACCTTGTGAGGGCTCTGTTCCATTTTGATTGGGCTTTAAATACTGACTTTCCAATACCTCATAAGTGATAGAGTGAACCAGTCAGTGAGGGTGTGCAGTGGAACTCATTTGTACAGTCAAGTGTTTACTTGAGTCCTTTTTTCACTGTCCTCTTCTCCAAACTCTTCAGGCTTTCCCTACTGTGCGAGTCGCTCGCAATGTGTGACCCTTCCGAATCCGGACAGGTTTCTGTCATAGCATAAAAAAACATTTATTTAGCAAACGTTATGAAATTAAGTCCTACTTTATTTTATTGTATTGTGTTGTTGCATTTGTATTCATACTCCAGAGAGTGGGTGGTGAAATAAGACAATACCAAGGTAAAGAAAACAAGAATTTCTCCAAAACATTATACATGTACATGCATTACATCAACAATTATACAAAGCCAGGGATCAGGTTAGTATTAAGACAATAATACTCCATTCATTGTGCATTTTGGAAAAATATGGGTTTACTGAGGGCATTTGCACAGCCGCGGCCGGTGCTGGTAAGAGTGGTGCGGCGGTGGGGACGGGTGGGTGGGGATTTCGATGGACGATGACGAGGGAAAATTAATTATTTATTTAATTTTCCCTCGTCATCGTCCGTCAAACTCTCCCCCCACCCAACCCACCGCTCTTACCTGCACGGGCCGCGGCTGCATTTGCAGGGAGCGCTGGATGTCATTCCTCAGGTTTGGCTCACGCATCTGGTTCGGATTGTAGCTTCACTTGCAACGGATGATCATTTTGCCCTACTCATTTACTGATTTTGTGTCACTGTAAACAACATCTGACTTTGTGCTGACACTGATTTTTCCTTCCTGATTTTGCACAATTATGTTTGTACCACACACTAGCCGTGAGGGTCGGCTCTCCCTGTGCTGATTTACAGACGGTACAGCTTTGGTGTTTATGTGGGTATGATACTTCTCTTTCTGTCCTGTGCATTTATTTCTGGTTTGTAAGTCTATTACCAATGGAATTCAGTATAATATTGAACAGAAATAAACCAAAATGTACAAAATGACGCTCTTTTTTTAAGAACATTTTGGAGGTAACTCTAAAGTCCAATTCACCGGGGAGGGAGTCTGTAAGCCATTGTTCGACCTTGTCACCAATTTATCTCCTTTGATTGACAGTTGATGCCCATAGTGCACAAGTATTCATTCGCTTCCCATCCCCCATTTCATTTGGGCTGTGGAGACTAGAAAAGCAAATAGTCCCAGTTCTGCCTTCTCTAGCTGCTACAATGGATTCCAATAAAGAACCCCTGTTACATAGGGCAGTACAGACTTTTTGCACCAATGTAACGAAACGATTCACCTTCTTCGGCTCTAACCCTCAATCTGTCAGCGCGCAAACTTATCCTAAAATCCAAATCATGCAGCATGCCAACGGCTAGTCCGAGAGCGGTGTATACCCTATACGGACTTTGGTGCTCCCCGATTGGAGCCATCACTAATTGTAATTGATCAAGTCCAACTGCAAATGCTAGAACGTTCTTGCAAGAATGACAGACAAGCGTTGTCATTTTAAAGTTTTATATAAAGAATTAATAGGCATTTACATTAAACATGCCATAAGTAAAAGTAGCAGCAAAGTGTACAGATCATAAGTACAGAGAACTCAGTACAGTTCTAAGTGAAATCTGGCATAGATTTGCCTTCTAAAGATGGGGAATAAGGGCCGCTGGGGTAGAGAATCTACATGTCCTTTTATAAGACGTCAGACAAAGACTATCAAACATTCTACATGGGTACATGGTTCTCAGGATGTTCACCAATCAGGAACGAGCAAGAAGAAACATTTTACTACAGAATACATTTGAAGATTCTCTCATAGTAGTAGTACATTGGATTTCCACTCATTCTCACAGTTTTTTCAAACAGCTCAAATGATAACATTGTATAGCAGTAGCTCAAGACAGCTGAAATGTCCTTGGTTGGGTACAGTGAGAGAAAGTCTCTGGGAGCGCTCTCTGTTTATTAGTGTGAGCCTCACAATTCTTTAGGTAGAACAATAACATCAGCAGGAGTCATCACGTGATATATTGTGACATCGGTGCAAGATGGAGGACAGTGTAAACACAATCTAGGTTAGCATAAGCTTAGCTCACTTGCATTTAATGTGAGAAAAGAAAAAACAACTACCACAGTACCTTATTTGATCCTTTATATTGTTGACGTAAATCTTTTTTCTGTTTTTATCTTCTAGATTCACATACTTTCCACATGAAGAATGCCATCAAAGTGATACATGATCTCGAAGTTGGTCACCCAGCAGCCTCTCCCCTTAATATGATTGAATTCCTCCAAAAGGCCAGCGACAGAGGGACACCACCCACACGTGTGGAACTCCTACTTTCGGAAGCTGATTTCCGGTTTGTTACTCAACTCATGAGTCATAGAGTGGAAGCCCCCACTGAGCACGGGGTGGTCCTGGCAGCCGACGGCACAACTGTAGCGTTTGCTCCTCTTTTGGCAGGAATCGAAGCTGGGTTGAAGAGACACCAAGAAGATACCATTACTTCTCCAAAGAATAGTCCAAGTCCAAAGGCTCAGAAGCCATCTCACCATTTGCCCTCTCCTGCAGAAGGCTATGTTGCAGGAGAAACAGAAGATGGGGCATCAAGTCACCCTGCTGCACCCTTGTGTAACAAAAATCAAAAGCAGTTGCAAACAGTAGAACATTTTTATGGTGCGGTACTAGCCAAGTCCTTGGGGTATGCCTACCTGCAGCTCCATGTCAACAAGAAACAGCCCTCAGTAGGGGTTGATGGATGCTGGGACAACGTCTCAATGCCACAAGTATTCACCCTGACTGGGCCACCTTCGCAGCTCACCAATGCCTTCATCAATGGTGCACTCGATGGAGTCATTCTAGGGAATTACTTGGCTCAGGAGATGGCCACACCAATCAAGCTGAGCCTCTTGTTGAAAGAGTACTACAACGGACAGGGATTTGCTGGGCAAGCACGAAACAGGAGCAACTTCCGGCGTCAGAATTTTCTGACTATCTCAGACACTGGGAGATTGGAGGAGCAGGTGAAGGATGCACTATGTAGGTACAAGGCAGCAGAGATGCAAACCGCCACTCAAGGTCCAGCGGAAGACAGCCTGTTCCCTACTCTCGCCAGGAGAGCAGTGACGGACTTTCATCAATACCTAGGTAGAGCGCACTCTCTCTGTGCACCAATAGTAGGTTCAGTGCACACTCCTACCATGCACTCAAGCTCCTTGCACATACATTTAATATATTTATCTTCTGAAACTCTATGTAAGGAAGTTTGAAAAAAGAATAATTTATATGCAGATACATATTCTGAGATTAATACAGTATGCCATACTGTAGTGCCTCTGTGAACATTGGACCTGAAACCTAACAAAAAATGTATGTATCAGGCTCTTGCTAAACAAGTGCTAGAGCACATTTTGGACCAGGCGCACTTAAAAGGTCAGTGCACTGGATCTTCTTGGCTTATGCCAGGATAACTTTTCCTGCTCAGCATGAGTGTATCATTTTCTGATGGATGTCTCCGTTTCAGTGAAAAGTGCACTGTGATTGGACAAATTGCGTGTCCTGTTACTTGATAGAGTAGAAGTCATACTGGGGCCTTGCATCTGGAGCGTGGAGTATCAGGCAAAGGTTTATGTCAGTTGTCCCATGGGATGCTTTCCCTAAATCTGGAGGGGACCAAGGCCTAAAGTAATAGGTAGTTCCTGTCCTGAGCTGATAACCACAACACACTTATAGAGGGCACTCGTTCCCATCAGAATTCTTACATAGGCGTAGCCTTATACGGCATGAGGGCGGACGTACATCCAGTAAGCAGGAACAGTGTCAGCTTGTGCCCCATTGCAGCACCCAAACAGTTTAGTGTCTCCAAACTAGGAACATCACAAATGCGCCTGGATTCACCTAAGCCAGGAATACGTTCTTGAACTCATGTCAGGTATGTCTGGATTAGTCTGGATCAAATGGGCAGTATAAGCTTGAAGGTAGGAGGTGGCATGTCACCCCTCATAAACAGGCTGAACCTTTTCTCTCTCAAGGAAGAGGGTTACCATGGGACTCCACGGCACCGGAAACACCATGTTCCAGCTTTAGGATTCTCATTGGCAAATAATTTCATTTAAAATCTTTGATCCAGTTGGTACAATTGATGAGAACTGAGATTACTGCTCACAGAACACAAATCCCAGAACTGGAAGGTGGTGTGCCCGAGAAGTTGGAGTTATCTGGTAAAATATTGTGAGAAAGATCGACTCACCTGCTGAGGGCTCAATTTGTGGACTTTTACACTACTCTGCACCCCAGATTAGGTTTGGGTTAGGAACACACAGATACTAATGCCTGTGCATGATATAATAGCAGGTTGAGAGGCAGAGGGATGGAATCGGTGGCAATTACAATGTTTTATGAGATGTCTGATGTCTAATGTTCTTCAGCAACTATGAGATGCTGTTACCCTCGAAATAGAGGATACTGAGCTGGTGATTACGGTCTGTTAAACAGATATCCATCACAGGTTGATAAGGGTAAGTGGAATGTCAGAGTTATAGGATAACCACTTATTAAGTAGATTTCAGTTTAGGGTTATTGCATGTAAATTTAACGGAGGTGGATATCCTGATAATCTGTCCTGGATCCAGCACTCCGAGGCCTACGCTGGACACCGCTGCCCTAAAGTGAAGGGGACAACAGCTGTCTCAGGAAAGAGAAGGGCTTGCAAGAAAGTGTTTTGTGGTAGGTGTTGTGGGATAGTTTATATTTTGTGTGGACAAGCAACTGAGAAGTGTAGGTTCAAAAAGCAGGATGCACCACAGGACTGTCAGACCAAAAATAGTTCAGGTTGAGCAACACTGGGATATCTTAGGATGGAAGCTTTCCCAAGAATGGCTGTAGTGTTGTGTGAACAGGTGATCATAGCTCCAATGATTTTAATTTAGGAATCATTTATTGACCAAGATTGAGTTCAGTAAAGGCAGGGAATGAATATATTGTCAGATGGGGATGAGATACTCAGTTGTTTCCATGTGGTGTGGGCATCTGACCTCTCAACGTTCATTAGTAGATCAGGGTTTGAGACCTCATCCCTACCCTGTACTATATGTACTTTGTGTAGCTTATTTTGGTGAAAAAAAACAAATCAAAGACCGCCATGCCGACGACCCTAGGTTGGTGATCCTCCATTTTGCTGAAATTCAACAATTAGGATTTTTTTGTGCAGGGAACAAGAATTAAAGGGGAAGAATGGACAGCAGTAACGGGAAATGCAGATGTGGTACTAGGATAGGAGTGGAGTACTAGGGCATAGGGAAGGTTAGAAGTACTGGGGATTAGGCAGGTATAAATGTAAAGGTACAAGAGCATAGTCAATAGAGGTGCTGCGGTATAGGTAGGTGGTACTATGTTAGAGGTGGGATTAAGTTACTGGACTTTATGAAGAAGCAGAGGTACCTGGGTATAGGGAGTGGTGGAGGTAGTTTAGTGTAGTTGAGGTACTTGCGCAAAGGTTGGGGTAGAATACTAGGGTATAGGTAGGACAGAGATATAATGGTAAAGGTAAACAAACAGGATACGGGTACAGAAAAATACCATAGTTGAATTAGAAGGGTGTACTGATTTAGGTGTAGGAAGAAGGATGAGGAGATGGCGCTAAAAACAGGGCTACGGTGTGCTCATCCTGGAAACAAGAGAGGACAGGAAGGAGGACATAGTGCATCCTGGAGGGATGGGGCTGGAGAGGATTTTCGCACATAAATGAGAAACATGGGATCTACGTGATCCTGTAAAAAGAATTTTGTAACATGCAGGGGATTCACCGGGATGAATATGACAGCAACGGAATGCCCTCCAAGTGGAAACATTTGAGGAAAGTCGTTTGAGGAGCTAGATCCTCCAGAACAGGTCTCCTTGGTACAATTTTCTCCACAATCACCTAGTACCATTCATATGACAACATCAGGTAGCAGAGAGTTGTGATTTACTCAGAGGACGTGTGTCCGACCATATCCATAGGTAGATCCCAGAACTCACCTTAGCAGGTCTTGGGTCGTGTCCCTGAAGGAGGGTGGGCGTTGACTAATCCTCAGGCTGGTTGACCTTTGCTGGGGTGCAAGCGCAAGTTGCTCACCCTGAAGACCTGTACAGGGCTGAAACACTGACGACATTTGAGGAGAAGTGGTGTGGGAAAATGAGGGACTATATTCAGTGAGGGACCTATTATTTAGTCATAGCCAGTGAGAATTCGGTGGCGCTGCAAAGAGCTTAGGTGGCCAAGAGAAACCAACTGGTTCAGATGGGGCACCTGGATCTCTCTATACCTTCTTCCCTGTCCAGTCACTACATTTGCTCACCATTGTATAATGTATTTATGTTGTTTTTGCAGAGTGTCCAGCTGTTATACCACGGTGCATGTGGGAGGCTAAACCCTACAGAGGAAATCCTACTCTTCTCAACACGCCATTGGCCTTTGTGTACATCCACCACACCTACGAGCCAAGCCAGCCATGCCTAACATTCGCAGAGTGCGCGGCGGACATGCGGAGCATGCAGAGGTTCCACCAGGATGACCGTGGCTGGGATGATATTGGCTACAAGTGAGCAGGGGGCTGGTGCACATGGGTCTGAAGGGAAACACTGATCCATCAGGTATTGTGAGAGCATAGGCTAAGGTTTTTATTGCATCTGAAGTTGAGCGCCTTACCAGTCCACGGAGGAAAAAATGATGCACATTGATTATCATGGGGCACGCCTATGGCTTCCGTCCAGCAATGCAGCCAAGGGGGGTGGAGTTCCATGGCCTGGCAAAATCCTTGACCCAAACAATTTGCCAAGACAATCAAAGAACAGCAGAAATCAGACACATTGGTAATGTCAGTGGCCACTAGCCTTCTTTAGTAGACATTAGTAAAAAATGAACTTAAATAATAATAGGGGGTACTTTGTCAAGCAGGACAATGTCATTTTCTTAAAGGATTGTACCTACTAGGATCATTTTTGTCTTTGTTTAAATTATTGCAACATGGTTTATTTTTGTATACTCACCTCCTTTCTTCACTATTTTAGCTAAACCCACCTGGAATCACGCAATAGGGCATCTTCTGCATATGTTAAAACTGATACATAGTTTTTGGGGTGGAAGCAGCAGCGGTTTGGAAAAAAAGGTTTGAGTGTGCAACCCTAGCGAAGACCATTTAAGGTCTTTGCTTTTGACATCCTAGCTGCCAAACACAACTGTGGCTAACAATTTATATAGGCCCTGACTATGAGTAAGTCGGTGTTTTCCATCCCCTGTGCAAACTCCTGTTAGCACAGGGTTTGGAATACAGAGTTGTGTGGTATTTAACACAGCCAGTAATTATTAAGTGTGTTAAATATCACACCCTTCCTTAAATTTCGACATCTAAAAATTTAACAGGTGAAAAGTGTACGGTACTTACTGTACCATGCAGATTTTGTTGCACCAAAATCCACATGTTATTCCCCAAATACTCGGCATAGGAGCTATTTATCGCACCGATAAATAACATACCCTGGGGTATTGTCATTTATGAGGTATGATGAATAGCACATTAATTCCGACGAACTTGGATTCCGGGCCACAGAGTGTGGTTTGGGTTCGCCCTTTTCAATTATTGGATTTTTCTACCAGCCTCTTTCAACCACTGGCTTGAGAGTTTGACAATCATTTCTTGGTTCAGTCCAATGGACTATTCAGATGTCACCTAATGTTATTGTCTGTTTGTGTGTCCTTCCACCTCCACTTCAGCGCTTACACAGAACTGCATGAGGAAATACTTTCCAACTATACCCCTCTCTGTCCGCTTCTGCTCCCTCCCTTGTGTCTCGCTTAATCTGCTAAAGCAGCATGTGTTAGCACATTAATTGTAGACTTTGCCAATGCTTGTTATTCTCATTTTGAGGGAGACAGACCTTTTCTTATGTTCTTTCTATGTAATCCTTCTTCTATGACTTAAGCCAATCAGAAAGTTTTTTAGCAAAAGTCCAGAATTTTAACGCCTAGGCCCTCATTCCAAGTGTTATTTTTAGTTCTAATAGGGCTGGTAACAGGAGTTACTGACCCCATCAAAATTATGAGATCCATAGTCGCTCTAAGGATCTTGTGTCTTTCACCAGAAGGGTCCACCTGGTAAAATCCTTTTAATTCACATAGGGCAAGTAACAGAAGTTACTGGCCCCTTGGAGCTATGAGATCCATGGTAATTCTGCTGTTCCTTCAGGTGGAGTTCCTGGGTGGAATACCAGGGAAAAATGAGGAACTGGTACTGAAATTACAGATTCCCCTTGTAATTCCTAATTTCTGAGAGGACCCTCACCATCCCACTTGTATTCCCTGGTAACTCTGTGGAATCCCAGTAACTCCTGGGGCAGTGTTGCTGGGGGAAATAAGGGTAATCTCTTATTGAGGTCATTAGTGTCTGGCATAGTACTGCCATTGCCCAGTGGTCTGCAAATTAGGGCAGGCCTAGGCTCCTGCATTCTGTATTGTGCTGTGTGGCAACATTTATATGGCGCTTTCTACTCCTATGTGGGTCGAGGAAGTGCTTGCCTATATGGGTATCATGCTACACTGACTAGAGTACTTGGTTGAAAGGGTGGTGTCTTTGATCCTTTATGGGAACTGCATCCATGTTGTGCGTGAGGACCATCAAAGTGCGGCTATAGTGGGTTGTATGGCAGAGCCACACATGCCGAAACTACGTGGCTGAACAACGACTGCATCATTACCACACTTTTCTTTAGCACGTAAGTCATTACAACAACTTGCCTTAGGGAAGCGCTGGACTTTGGAATAGAATAATTTACTAGTCCAACTCCAATCTGTGTATCAGTAGGGAAGGTGATGGACTTAAAATCCAACACCAGTCCAGCACAGAGTTCCCTAAAGCAAGTCGTTGTAACGACTTGAGTGCTAAAGGAACGCGTGGTAAAGACTCAGTCGTTGTTCACACTGCGTTGTAAAGGCACTGTATGATTCAGACTGCGTGGTAAATGATGTTTCCCCTATAGTGCTATGGGACGCCGCACGTAGCAGTGTGATGAATGAAGTTTTAGAGATAGGTGCTCAATTTATAGTTTTCAGTAAGCTTACAACTTTAAACAGCTCAGTAGGTCTCTTTATGTTATTTCTCATGATCACAGTCCACTAAGCTGGTAACCCCACCAGGTTGTCCATTCTGAGATTTTTAGTTTAAAGTTTATGGTCCTGATCAGGCATAGTTTGGAGGGAGAAATGGGGGAGTGATCTGCTGGGATTGTCTTTGTTAATATCTCATAACTGCTTGTCATTGTGAGATGTCAAGAAGCGATCATAGAAAGTAGCTTGTTGTAAGATGCAGTGGTCCTAAATTAAAGTCCTCCATCAGCCAGCAGCATGTGGCAGATCTTTGTCATATGGGAGCGTAAGCAGGTCAAGCAGCAGAAGAGTGTTATTATGCAGCCTGTATCAACTACAGCCCCGCCCCCTGAGTGCTATGGTATTAGTATTAGTGAGGGCCAGGAGGGTTATACATGAATTGACATTACTATATACTACCTAGGCTAAATATAGGTCAGCCTTGCACAATTTACCTGGACATAGAAAGCAGTGTATACTTTATCTTTCACCAGCTACAAAAAACACAGCGATAAATTTAGGGTCAATTAGCTGTTATTTTTTTACAATACTGAATTAGGTAAAGCTAGCGAGGAGTTCCGTTGCATCATATAGGGTGAGGCTGCAGTCCACGGGTAACGTAACGCAGCATGAGGCCGCAGGCTGAGTGTGACATCATATAGTTTTGGGTCCGCCGTCCTCATGGAACATCACAGATGATAATCCCGCAGGCCACGCCCTCTGAAACACTGCTGAGTCCTAGATAACAGATGCAAACTGATCTGGGGCTGTATTACTGTAAGAGCGCACTGTCCCTGTTTTGCGTCACTGTGCTCTCTAACTATGTGCGCCGGGCACAAGCAATGGACAGTGTGCCCCATTACTGATAATGGGCTGCTCCCAGAGCAGCTGCAAACTCACTCTGCCAAGGGGGCAGCACATTAGTGCTGACTGAAGCAGCTGGTCCAACGTTATTAGTGCAGGCGGCACCTGGACTGGAGTTTTAAAGGGGACAGAGATCCCCAGTAGGCGGGTACAATGAGAGACTTTACCCTCCTGAAGGGGAATGCCTGGGGGGTAAAGGGACTACAATTACTCCCCTCTAGAGGGGCGCCCTCAGGTGGCTCACTAACTGTGTACCACCTCTTTCTGGTGCACAGTCAATGCCCCTTTTGACGGCCCCTGTGCCTCCGCGCCAATGTCTATAATACAGCACGTCGCAGAGGCAAAGCATTTTACTCTTTTGCGTAGGGCCATGCCCCCATGCAAACGAGGGAATGCCTTGTGTATAATCCACCATGCTCACAAGGACCCTCATGTGAGTGAGCATGTGAACACGCACATGCACACACACAAATTTAAATTAGAGATGCACTTTTCACACATCAGTGCATGTGAATAAACAGTCATCGAGAGAGTGGCTGATGCATAGCAGACGTGCTCCCTAGCAGAGCCAGCCTTTTACCTAAAACAAACTGTGGGATGTGTGGAAGAGTGCTTGTGCCTTATGCATAGCCCACCACCGCCTGTCAGGAAAAGGTCGAGGAGGATTGTGTGGACAAGCAGATGGCTGTGTATGCTGAGTTATGTAGACAAACAAGGACTTGTGATGACAAAGAAAGAGCGATATACTACTCTGATTTCAGGACTGCACTCAGCTCAGTTTCACCAGCTGTAAAATCATCTTGAAACGCCTCTCACAATGTTATTATGTTACAATAACAAAGTATTCATTTTTTGCAGCTTTGTGGTAGGGGCTGATGGGTACCTTTATGAAGGCCGTGGCTGGGCATGGCAGGGAGCCCACACCAAGGGCCACAATGCTGTGGGCTACGGCGTCAGCTTCATTGGGGATTACACCTCCCAGCTCCCTCCGGCCCACGCCCTGGACCTGGTGAGGGACCACTTCCTCCAGTGCGCTGTGGGCGCTGGATACCTACTTCCGGGATACACAATATATGGCCACCGCCAGCTGGGGCAGACCACCTGTCCAGGAGACGCGCTCTTTCACGAGATCCAGACTTGGAAGGGATTCCAGGTGAGTCCATCTCTAGAGTCAAGGCAGGATCACTTCTGGTGCAGGCCATGCAGTGCAGAGCCAAATGTTTGAGAGTGAAATGTTTTCTAAAGTAACATACACATAGTCAATGTATTT
The DNA here is from genome assembly GCA_963921515.1 of Calotriton arnoldi. Taxonomy (NCBI): domain Eukaryota; kingdom Metazoa; phylum Chordata; class Amphibia; order Caudata; family Salamandridae; genus Calotriton; species Calotriton arnoldi. Next base: position 78,685 of record CAWUFW010018978.1, read on the forward strand.
ATTGTTTTGCCTTGTGAATGGTGACGCCACACATACATTGCAGCCATTTCCTTTCAAAGGATGGAATGCATAGTTGCCAACATTTGAAAAAAAAAATCCTGGGACACTTTGCAGCACAGGGTTGCTGCAGATAGAAAGTTCTTGTTTGCATACCTATGTGTAATAAAGAGGAACAGTTTCTGCAACAATATTACCCGGGACAGTCTCCAACTTGCCAGGACTGTTCCTGCAAAAAGGGACAGTTGGCAACTATGGGACGGGGCTGGGTCTTTTCATGATTGATGGTCTGCTGTGTGTGCATCATATAAGTACTCACTCCCTGCTGGTCCAAGCAGCTACGAAACAGCTAATTGAATGAACGAGCAAAGGACACAGCACCCTAGAAGAGCAGGAACAGCACGAGACCCGTTTTGCTTGTTTTGAAGGGCGTCAAGCGTATTATTGCGTACAATTATGAAGTAGGCAAAAAGTAGATCAAACTACTGCTTTTAGACAATGTTCACAGTTTACAAAGCAAATATTGAAGCAAAACAAAAATTGCTGCTCCCATTTCAAATACGAAAGACAAGTTTAGGTTCAGGCATGATATATTTTGTCTCTTCTGTGTTCACCGAGACCCACAATGTATTGTTTTAAGCTTTGCCACGGTTTAAAACTGCATCAGGTACATGCCCTGATGCTGGCCACCATTCTACAATTCCTGCACCTAAATGAAAGATATTAGCACACATTCACCAACACTTTGACCGTTAGTCAAGGGCACAGCCAATTTTCTGCCTCACTGCAAAAGGGGATACACCCTTTTCTAACCAGATACAACAAGAAAAGCAAAAGGACATGCCAAGCTAATGTATCACGCACGTGGCGTTAGTGCTGCTTCTCTGAGTGTTCCTAAAACAAACGTAACCTGAGGTGAGTAATGTAAGAGACTACGTACGACCTGAGCCTCATCAGGTGAGTCGATCTTTCCCAACCTCGTCGCCAAAATGTTCAAGTTGGAGGGCAGGGTCTTCATAGCAGCAGCTAGCGAGGACAGAAATCTTTCTGTTACCACTGGGACAAATTAAGCCCCTTAACAATGCCAGAGGCTCCACTGACATCAATCTGTGACCTCTAACTATTCTCCACCTAACCTCCACCTATGATACAAAACCCAAACCTCAGAAATTCACCAGTTATAATTATCTCAGGTAACTGTAACTCATGCCCAAGGTAATTATGACGCGCTCCCACCGCCATGCACAGTCTTGTAATCAATGATTTAATTTCAGATGTTACAGTCATGCTATTAATGAAGTCATTGATCATGCCATGAGTGATGTAATATGTGAGGTAATTTGCTGTGCATGGCGTAGGCGAGCTATAGTTATCTTAGGGCATGAGTTATAGTTGTTTGAGATAACAATAACTGGTGAATTTAATGATTCTGTTAGTTTCAAATGGTATGTTTTAACTGACATTTTCATCTAACTATAACGTCCCTTTAACCTTTGTTTTTTTTCAGTGAATTCCTAGGGTATTTTGTAGAAAACGCTCACCCCACGCCGCACCATGCCCTGCGTCCAACCCGTGGGCTGCCAACCCCAGGCCGTGTACGCCCTTCGTTTGTGCATAGCACAGGGTTGGACACATGGCCTGGCAACACCAACCCCAAGGGGCCTCAGGGGGAGCCTCAGGGCACCTGTGGCCTCGCCGGCTCCCCTGCCAGCACTTATCCTGGGTATCAGCAAGAGCCAGCAAATATTTTTTTATTTTAAATTTTGGCAGAGGGGCATGTGGCCCCCCTCCCGCAAGCCTTTACATGCCTTGGGGACCCCATCTCCCGCAGCTGTATTCTTTTTTATGAGGAGTAGGGCATGCGTTCCCCCTCCCCGAGTCTTTAGGGCCCCGGGGACCCTATCCCTCAGACATTTTTATTTTTATGGGGAAAGGGTTGCACGACCCCCTCCTTCAGGGTACCCAGTAACCCCATCCTCTGGGGCTTTTATTTTCAAAAAGGGGAGGGAGCGTGCAGCCCCCTCCCTGAGTCACAACATGCCCCAGAGACCCCATACCCCATGTCCTTTTTCCTTTAAGGGGAGGGGAGCGTCTGGCTTCCCCTTCTCCTAGACTTTAGGGCCTCAGGGACACCATCCTCCATAACTTTTATTTCTTATTAAGGGAAAGGCGCGCACAGCAACCCTCCCCGAGACACTAGGGGCCCCTGAGATGCCATTCCTTGGGGCCTTTCTTATTTATTAAGGAGAGGAGGATGCGCAGTCCCCCTCCCCAATCCAATAGTGGCCCTGGGGACCCCATCCCAAGGGGCCTTAGGTGGGTGCCTCAGTGCCTACCTGGGGCTCCCACAAAACACTACGTTGGAGGCTGCGGGGGGAGCTTCAGTGCCCCAGCAGCCCCACAGTATCCCCGCATGCACCCTTTTGCAGTGCATCGGGAGCTGGCACAACTGCCCCAAGGCAGGAGCAGCTGTTTTTTTCATGCTCCCACCGGGCGGGAGCAATATTTGGGGCATATTATCAAGGGCTTTATCGCCGCTTTAGCGGCACTTTTTGCCGCTAAAGCGGCGATATTTTTAACGCCCTATTAGCAAGCTGTCGCTAACAGGCGTTAGCGACAGCTTTCAGGCGTTAGCGGCCGGGTTTTACATCGCCTTGCATGTCAGCGATAATTATCGCTAATGACATGCAAGGTAGGCGTTCCCCACTAAAAGCGACTGTAAATAGTCGCTAACACAACTAACCCCTATTAACAAGGCAGGCGAAGCGATAAAATAAATCGCGCTAAGCGCGTTTATCGCTAGATTTTAACACCTGCTACTGAGGATGACTTACCTGTTTAAAGTATAGGAGGTGGATTGTCAGGCTGAATCCATCCTTGCGTTAATGCGAGAATATCGCTGCTTTTCCAGCGATATTCTCACATTTAGCCGCTATCGCTGGAAATTTTATCGCTATGGAGATAAACCTTGTTAATAGGGTGTTATCTCAGCGATATTTTCCAGCGATAGGCGGCGTGAAAAATTACGCTAAGCGCGGTTAGCGATAAATATCGCTATTCCTTGATAATATGCCCCTTTGTTTCTCGGCCTGCAAGAGCCCGGGCAGGGAAGCACATATCTGCTCCCACCTGGTGGGAGCATTTTTAATGCTCCTGCCGGGTGGGTAACCACATGCCTTCTCCGTCCGTACGCTCACAGGCAGGGAAACTACTGTGTCCCATGGGTGGGCTCACCTGAACACAATTAGTGAGCCAGCCCCAGGGATGGGGTCCCCGAGGGCCGCGTACCTTGCGTACCTCTTTCTTACACCGTCCTACACTTCATGTATGTTTAGATGGCTCTTGCAGGCTCTTTTTCATTCCTTCCTTCTCCTCTTATCACTTTTCTCTGATTTTCTCTACTTCATTCTGTCACTTTTCTTCTTTTCTCTTTTGCTCCAAGTCAAAATTCTGTTTATGAAAAAGAAGCCCTCATCCCCAAAAATTATTCACAGGGCCCATCACCTGCAACCTCCAGCACAAATTCAGCACTGTGTAAGTCACCCCACCTTGGCATGTATATGGTTAGCAGAACTGCAATAAAACCAATAAAGGGTTCTCAGATGAAAGCTCCACACCTTCGACGCTCTTATTCTGTGCATTTCTTCTGATAATGGTTGCCTTTTAATTCTGCTGCAGGAGGTGTGAAGACTTCGGAAAAATATCCCAAAGGCGAGAACAAATCCCATCCGACTTGGACACGTTGCCTCACCCGCAGCCGCTCGATATTTTATGAAATGTTCCGCTTTCTGAAATATCTGCTATGTACTGATCTGTACAAAGTAAAAATTACTTCGTGACAAAGACATTGAAAGAGTGTTTTTTTTAATGAAGATAGTAATCCATGCCCATTCAATGTTTCATAATTTAGAAAGGAAAATTTCTAATAACAATAAATCTATTTTGCACATAGGTTATTCGCGCAACATACTAAAACAGCCCAGCAAAGAAACACCACTGCAGAAGGACGCGGGCAATTCAGCCCCAACTGGTAAAAAAAAAAAACCTGAGACACAGGGAGGTAGACAAGGCAATTGATCTGTGAGTGCCTGGACAACCCTCCATTTTATTGTATCTCTTTTTTGCAGTTTTATATAGCGCGAACTTGAGCCGCAGTTGTTGGAGAGCTTTAAATGAGCACCCGTACATTACACAGGGACACATTATGTTTTTAGGCACTGGGACATTAAGTAATTTGCCTAAAATCACAGGATGTAGAGCCGACAGCAAGACTCCAACCTGGTTCCCCAGTTCGAAAGCTGGAAGCTCTGGCCATTAGGCCACATCCTCTCCCCATCTCAAGGATTCGGTAAATAGCCGCTAAAACCAGTCCAGGACCATCTGTAGGCGTAGATGTGTGTATGTAAAGGTATTTATTTAAATCAAACCTAGATGGGGTTCAGTGGAGCACTTCGCAGGACAGGATTGGGGTATAGGGAAGGGATACAATTCATGGATGTTGACTAGGGGTCATCAGGAGTAGCAGCGTCTACCAGGGCTTAACTTTTTGTACTACTGGCACTGCCCATGCTACCCCAGAAACCAGGGGTCATGAAGGCAGATGCAGGAACAGAAACATGCAAAACCAAAGGGGATGATGGACGGAGTGTTGAACATAGCAAGCACTCACCCCCAGTCAACTGATCTGTGTTTAATCCATCATCATTCTTTAGCTCACTCCGCCACCCCAGTTCAGATATGGCCATATGCAAATCAGTCTGACCCTGTGCCTCATGGGAACAGTCCAGCCCGAACTGCCAAGCCATGTATTCGTGGACCGGAAACAAGCATCCTGGGACTGGTTTCGGGCTCACAGCCCTCATCAGCCAGGCTATCTTGAATCCAGTGGCAAAGTGAGCAAGGGACCCACGTCTGGGCATACCCTGCCAACTTAGGGCGAACAATGCAAAACCAAAGGGGATGATGGACGGAGTGTTGAACATTGCAAGCACTCACCCCCAGTCAACTGATCTGGGTTTAATCCATCGTCATTCTTTAGCTCACTCCGCCACCCCAGTTCAGACATGGCCATATGCAAATCAGTCTGACCCTGTGCCTCATGGGAACAGTCCAGCCCGGACTGCCAAGCCATGTATTCCCTGGACTGGAAACAAGCATCCTGGGACCGGTTTCGGGCTCACATCCCTCATCAGCCAGGCTATCTTGAATCCAGTGGCAAAGTGAGCAAGGGACCCACGTCTGGGCATACCCTGCCAACTTAGGGCGAACAATGCAAAACCAAAGGGGATGATGGACGGAGTGTTGAACATTGCAAGCACTCACCCCCAGTCAACTGATCTGGGTTTAATCCATCATCATTCTTTAGCTCACTCCGCCACCCCAGTTCAGACATGGCCATATGCAAATCAGTCTGACCCTGTGCCTCATGGGAACAATCCAGCCCGAACTGCCAAGCCATGTATTCCCTGGACTGGAAACAAGCATCCTGGGACCGGTTTCGGGCTCACAGCCCTCATCAGCCAGGCTATCTTGAATCCAGTGGCAAAGTGAGCAAGGGACCCACGTCTGGGCATACCCTGCCAACTTAGGGCGAACAATGCAAAACCAAAGGGGATGATGGACGGAGTGTTGAACATTGCAAGCACTCACCCCCAGTCAACTGATCTGGGTTTAATCCATCATCATTCTTTAGCTCACTCCGCCACCCCAGTTCAGACATGGCCATATGCCCTCATCAGTTCGGGCTGGACTGTTCCCATGAGGCACAGGGTCAGACTGATTTGCATATGGCCATGTCTGAACTGGGGTGGCGGAGTGAGCTAAAGAATGATGATGGATTAAACCCAGATCAGTTGACTGGGGGTGAGTGCTTGCAATGTTCAACACTCCGTCCATCATCCCCTTTGGTTTTGCTATGTTCGCCCTTAGTTGGCAGGGTATGCCCAGACGTGGGTCCCTTGCTCACTTTGCCACTGGATTCAAGATAGCCTGGCTGAAGAGGGCTGTTAGCCAGAAACCGGTCCCAGGATGCTTGTTTCCGGTCCAGGGAAGACATGGCTTGGCAGTTCGGGCTGGACTGTTCCCATGAGGCACAGGGTCAGACTGATTTGCATATGGCCATGTCTGAACTGGGGTGGCGGAGTGAGCTAAAGAATGATGATGGATTAAACCCAGATCAGTTGACTGGGGGTGAGTGCTTGCAATGTTCAACACTCCGTCCATCATCCCCTTTGGTTTTGCAGGAACAGAAACAGCCATGTTTACATTCTATAATCTGCACCCCCTGTTGTTTAGTCCTTCAGTAGCACACAAGACGCTATGGAAGTGCTAAAGATGGGGCATAGGGTCAATTCTGTGATGTCATCAAAGGATCAAAGAGTACTTGGTGTCACTGCTGCTATTCCTGCCATTTTGGTGAATTGCTCTCTGCGAGAGTACAGGACGGTGAATATTGCCATGGGGAAGGGGAGGTGACTGAGAGGATATGGGTTGATAGCAGCATATTAAATGTATCTTGTGCACGGAAGCCATGCTGGCCATAGTTACCGTCGGTCTCAGACTCGTCCTGGAAGGTGGAGTGACAGCCCTGATTTTATTGGACCTATTGGCGGCCTTAGATATCATCGCCCACTCCATCCTTCTAAACCGATTGATGAATGCCGGGATCTCAGATCAAGTGTACGACTGGTTCTCCTTATTGCTGCCAGAATGATTCCAAATGGTGACTTTGTCGGAATATAATTTCTCACCTAAACTTATCGACCTCCGAAGTTCCTCAGGGCTCTGTTCTGAGTCCAAGGCTTTTTAATTCGTATGTTGCCCCTCTCGCGCCTCTGATTGAACCTTTCAGCATTTCTTTTTTTACCTATGCCAATGGTATACAGATGATTGTTAGAATGGATGGTAATTCAGTCGATGCAGCACTTAACCTAAGATATAGGCCCAGATTCTCGTAACTGTCAGGCAACGCTGCTCAGCACCCAAAGAGGCTGCGCTGCGTTGCATGACAGGGAGAGAGCAAGAGAGCACCATATTCACAGAGATATGCCAATCTCCTACCCTCTCCCTAGCGCCAGCGCTGATTTCAGCTGCTGTGCGCCAGGCACACACCTTAGTGCCATAGCTCTAGGGTGCGTGCCTGAGCCTACCATAGGTTTTGTACTGGAAGGGTAACAACCTTCCAGTACCACACATCCCACAGCCACCAACGCACAAAGCACAACTGTGGGGATGCACACGTGACCTAACCACATCCGACATGTCAAACTACACGACCACCGACCAGACACGACTACACCACTCCATGGTCATCCTGGGCTACCCCTGCACCCAATACAGACTTCACATGGCACCACAGCCACACAACAGCTGAACGTGTGGAGATGCGGAATGCAGCCATGACACATGTGAGGCACTGCTCTGCCCTCATGACCCTACCCCAGTCTCCCGCAGGTCAGCGTCCCGTGGTGGTGGTCCCGTATCGGCCGCTGTGCATCCGGGGCGACTAGCCCTGTGCGACTCAAGTCATCCCCCCTTGTAGTTCTGACATTGCATGTCTGTGTGCCTGATGACTGTTGGTGTAGTTGCCAGCACCAGCTACTCCCTGAGGGCTGGCTTACACTCACCCCACACACAGCCAGCACAGGCGTCACTGAATTGGTGGGCCTGCCATCACATCCTGCCGAACCAAGTATTGACTCTTTTCTCCCTGTACTGTCACAGGTGATCAAGGATATGCACTCTGCCCTTGGATGATGACACCCCTCCGAGACCCGAACACACCCGCCCAGAGGCAGTACAATGCGGCCCACATACGCACCAAGGGCATCGTTGAACGCACATTTGGCGTGTTGAAGTCACGTTTCAGGTGCCTGGACGGCACTGGTGGGAAGCTCCTGTACAGCCCGGACGTCGTGTGCAAGATGATCGTTGCATGTTGTGTGTTGCACAACATCTGTGTTCGCACCAGGGCCCCATGGATCCCAGTTCCAGAGGTACCGGACGATGATGGTGGTGATGGGGCAGGTGGCCCACCTCCCACTGCAGCTGCGGCAGGAATGGCCTGTAGGGACTCCATCATTGCCACTTACTTCTCATGACCATGTCACATTGTGACCGTCCGTGGCATTCATGGGACAGTAGTAGATGTCCAATTGCACTGCATGTGTGAATAAAACATATTTGCTGGTTACAGGTTGGAATTGTACATTGTCATGTTACATGTCCCTGGGGTTTCAGATGTGATTTGCCATGCTGTGCACATTTTCCGAACCAGTTGTGTCCTGTGTTCAGTTGTGGAGGTGTTGCTGTTTGTACCGGGATGTTGTCACTGTCGGGGTGCACTTCTGCTTATGTGCGTATGCTGCACGGTGGGTGTGTCGCTCCTGCGGCTCTGATTTGTCTGCCACTGGTCTCTTTCATGAGGTGTGCCTGTAGGTTCTGTTCTTCCACGGTGCTTGGATGTTGTGGTGTGCATGTTGTCCTCTGCAGTTGGCCAGGGTGCATCCGTGGAACTCGGCTGTTGATGTATTTTGTTCTGTGGCATTTTCTGTATGCTGTTCTTGTGCTTTTTCCCGCATTGCGCGTGAGTATTGCTGCTCTCGCGCTGGTTGTCACCGTTTTCTTTTCACGCTTTGGCCCATCGCAGCTTTTTTCGCGTTGTGGTTTGTGTTTTTATCTCCGTCGAGGTGGTTGTATCGCGAGCATTGGCCGCAGTGTCGGCCAACTATCGCATGCTACCGCCGTGTTGTGAATTCCACGTTGACACTGGGTTATTTTCCCGAGATAGGCTGCGATATGGAAAGTTGCGTTACGCTACTCTTGCGGTATTTATCACACGTTCTTGTGAATATACCCCCTAGAGTTTGGAAATCTAGACAATGAGGCCGCTTACTGGCGACAGTCACTTCTAGAGCAGGGATCTCCTAGTCGTTGGTTCTTCGTTCGCAACCTAACCTGCTGATTTTCAGGAAACAGCTTAAACCTTTCCTGTTAAGGCATAGTCTTTAGTCAGATGTATAAATTGAGAATAGGCTAAATATTTGGGATTCTACATTCTGCATCTTAACTTCTTCGTGTTTTCCTCTTTTTTGAACTGTGAGGGCTCTCCCACTATTTTTCCTTATAAGTGCAGTAACACTTCTTTTGAAGTAGCAGTTTGCTCTCTATAAATGGTTTGAATCAATCAATTGAAAAAGTGTTTTCCAATCTTGCCTGACTGCAGGGGTGATGAGGTGACCCTTGAGCTGTTTCTTTACAGACACTCAGATACATTCAGATGGAGAAAGGGGCAAGTGCACAGGCCTCATCTTCAGCTAGGGGCAAATCGTTAAAAAATGTACGAATTGAGGTGCATCGATTTATTTTTGTTCTTCTGGTGCTGTCTCTCCTAGGAATCCAATACGACGACTTTAGTCATATATTTATTTATTTATGCGTTTTTATATAGTGTGAACATTACCCGAAGGTATCAGAGCGCTTTACAATAGAACCAGTTACATTACAAAAGGACTTCAGAGGACATGAATTACATAAAAGATACAACAGATAAACTCTAAATTCACATAAGAATGGTAGTAAGTACATAAGTCTACTACAGATACTAGTTGTTAGAGTTACATATATACACTTTGCAAATTCACTCAAGGTTACATTTTAGAAAAGTTGAAGCGATTAGGGTTGGACAAATATATATTACATATTTACACAGCATGATCTTCTCGCCGTTGCTGAGGTTCTTGCTTTCAGTTTTACATGTAGCTTGCCTTGAAGGTAAAATCTTTCTAATTATTTCATCTAATCCTGAAGTTCGCCATGTGATCAGCTATTGCCAAATTCATGTCGATAATTCTCTTCAATTCCTCCAGGAGTTGGTTAGCCTGACTCACATTTTCCACGGGTACTAGAATCTCACAGCGCGCATGTTGCGCAACTCTCCAGCAGATGGCGATGCTTCCTAGGAAATAATCAGAGACAACACTCAATCTAGTTTTTCAGTGAGTACAGTATTGTGAAGGAGGCTTAAAGCTAACACACAATATTTCGACCTAGAATACCAAGCAATTGTGTATAATACAAAAAAAACAAGCATTGGCGAAGCCAGTAAATCTCGGTTGCAAAAGGCTTAGCCGGATGGGGACAATGATGGGGAGCAGAAAATTGAAAACTGCACATATTGGGGAAGCAGAGGGAAAAGGATGAGAGTGCAGGGAAACGCATGCACTCCCATGGAATTTTAAAAACAAAATAAAAACAAAGGGGCAAAATTATGTAAAAGTGGCGCTGCGTCACTGGGAAAAAACAGGAATGCACCGTATTTAAGGCATATGGTGCATTCCTGACTTTTCCCCCTGCGCTAGCACACAACGGGCTGCCTAGCGCCAACACAGGCACCCAGCAGTGGCTCCTCTATTATGGTGAAGGCGCGCCCCCCCGCTGAGTTGATAATTAAACCATTCTATTATGTTATTTTTCTTACGGCTCTAGAGCCAGTGAGTCTAGGGCGGGGCAGGCCATGATGACAGCAGGGGGAAGAGGAGTGGTGAACACTGTAAGTACGCATGTTGGTTTGGCCGACTGTCTAAGGACAGCCAAATTGACATGCACACTTAGATCTCTCCACCCGAGCTGTGCTGCACAGCCAGGTGGAGAAGAGACACAGGCTCCCAGGCCCTGAACGAGCGTTAAACCAGCCAGTTCAAGCCAATCACGGCGCTGCTCGCATGCTGGTAAATAATATTACCAGCATGAGAGCAGCGTCTTGATTGGCGCCTGGGAACCGCGCAGTGCGCAACAGCCCGTGGGGAATCGGGAGTCAGGACCGGAGCAAAAGAACACTGAGACAGCGGCCGGCAAGTACTTTTTTATTTTTTGTTGTTGTTATTTACCCATCCACATCCCCCCACCCTGACCCACCACTTGTCATTAATAGCAACTGCCACTGCAGGCACCCTTGCACCATGGTGCAAGGGTGTCTGTGTTGCATGCAGGATTGTTTTTGTGCATGGAAGGGTAACATTGCTGCACAAAAACAATCCTGGGAGGCATATTGCTCTTTCTATGTGTGCCACAGAATGTAGCATCATAGAAACAGGAAGTAACAAGGAGTAATAAAGATATTTCTCCTTGTTAAGCCTCTCCTGGGGAGGTGTATTTTTTGGTGCATTCACAGGTTTACAAGGTCTTGTAAATCTGGGAATGCATAAAAAACTACAGGAGCTGCATGGGAACTCCCACACAACTCCCATGGAATGCCTTCCCAGGGCAGAGTAACGCAACACAGCGATTTGCGCTGCGTTGTGTTACTCCAGATTATTGGAGCCACTCAAAGCCACGCTAAGTGGCTTTGCATGTCTTCAAAAATCTGACATAGAGGTTTGCGTCACACATGTGCCACGTTACGTGGTCCAAATAGGACGTAACCCTCTTATAAATATACCCCAAAGAGTCAGTTCAAGAATTCTGTGGAAGTATACAACTCCACTTATCAGAAAACTGGGAGAACAAAGTACCCAGGGCAGGACAAACACAAGAGTAACGAGGTAAGCCTTCTAATTAAGAGCAGACAACTAACATTGACAACAAAGCCATCCAATCATGAGGTGCGGTTTGACCCAAAGCCATCTATAAGCATATGTTCGTGTATTGGAAACAACAGGCCAGCCTACAAACCACTAAAACTGTAGCTGGGACCTAAAACGAATAGTTTCCAAATTACTGTAAAAAACATTTTGTTGTCGCTGACAATCTAAAGAGGCAACAGTGTAATACCACAAACTTACCAGAAACGGAACCATGTATTAGCTCAGGCCTGAGAAAACTAGATTCCTTTGGTACAATAGCCAGAACCAAAACCCTGCAATGCCAGAGCAGCGCACTAGGAACAAACCTGTAATACCGCAATGCCGCCACCTCCAGAGCAGTGTAATTCCACACAACTATAGTACTACAGCCTTGCCATAACCAGAACTGTGTAATACCACAATGTTGCCATACCAGAACACTGTAATTCCACCGCCATGCCATAAATAGTGACATTACAGTCCTGTCGTAACTTGAGCCCCACAATACCAAGGCGCATCCCTCACTCGAACACCTCAGTACCACAGGCCTTAACCAGGACCATGTAATATCAAAGTCCTCCATATCTAAAACCATGTAATACCACAATGTTATAATAGTGAAGAACCTTCAGTACCATAGACCTTTCATACCGAGCCTTGTAATGCCACAACACTGCCATACCCAGCACCATGTAGTACCACACTCCTGCAGTAACCAGAGTCCCTGTAATAACACTGCCCTACAATAACTAGAGCCCCTTAATATCACACCCTGTCATAACTTGAGGGTTGTATGATACCACAGTCCTGTCATAACCAAAACCTTGCAATAACATAGCCTTACCATAAACAGAACGTGTATTACCACAGCATTGCCATAGTCAGAAACCACATCCCTGCCATTGGCAGAACCCTGTATTAACCTGTAATACCACAGCCCTACCAACAAGCCCACGACCAGGAGAACAGAGACAGTAAACATAGGCCAGGTGATGAAAGACAGTAAACCCACAGCAAGAGGAAGACAAACCGCAGTCCATGGTCAGTCATTTCTTAGACTGCCTGCCGACATGGAGGATGTGTACACAGGGCCCTCTTTCAAGCAATATCCGTCTGTGGCTAAGGAATGCTAAAAAGCAGAACTGTGCCTGGTTCCAGGGAACACCCTCGGCTCAGAAGAGAGCTGCCTGATACGCAGGTGTGTTGTTTGGCCACCCCCCACCCCCAAGTGGATCAACTGAGTCTGTGGATAAGGAGACAGGGCTGTGCGTGGCAGCCTAGGGAAGAGGGAGCATAAGTGCTTACCCCTACGCTTGAGTGTGATTTAATTGGGACACAGCTCCATTTCAAACTCCTGCACGTCAACAGTTTATCTAGGCCACACTCCCGCACCTGAGCGGTTCATCTAGCCGTAGCTAAATGTCCTGCCTCTACGCTTGTGAACTTTATTAGTGCCAATTCCTGCCCCTGTCGTTGAGCGCTGTTTGTTTAGACCCTTTTTGCCACTTTCCACCTTTGTCATTGAGTGTCCTCATTTAAAGGATAGCTCAACTTCCCATTTCAGCACTTGAGCACAGGGGAGTAGCCAGAAAATGTAAATACCCCCCACTTTGAACCCAAGGTCTGATGGCATCAAGCAAGCGAGGCATGTGAGCCCGAACCATCCTAGAAGAGCTCCCTTGTCTCTTACATGCAAGAATCGATTTGTTCATCCTTTCACACTTCCATCAACCCACTGAAAACCATTTCACCTTTACATTTTCTGATCCATTCTTTCTTTTATCCATCATTCACCCATCCACCATTCCATCCATCCATTGGCCATTCCACCCATCCATCCGTACAGACATCATCATCTATGCTTGACCCATCTATACATGCATCCACCTACACATCCATCATTGACTTATCTTCCATCAATAAAGCCTTTTATACATCAGTTGAACCTTTGGTCCAGCCATTCATCCATCATCCATCTTCTCCAATTTCCATTTAATTGCCATCCACCCTCAGATTTCCATTTACTATGCCATCTATCCACCCTCTTAAATTACCAATTACTCTGCCATCCTTTCACCCACCCATCCTCTCAGATTTTCATTTTCTCTACCATCCTTTCTCCTGTCCATCCATCTTCTCAGATATCCATTTACTCTGCTATCCATCCAGCCATCCTCTCACATCCCCATTTACTCTGTCATCCTTTCAATCCATCGTTCATCAAAAAGAGGGATTAGAAAGGGCTTTTGGTCAGGTCCAGCATACTTGCCCAAATGAATCTGAAACAGGAGGGTATGCAGTTCCTAGGTAGGTCACTCTAAGTGGTGAGTACAGAGAGTTTAGGAAGTGTTCAGTTCCCTTTAGGACAAGGTGTCCTCCGGGGAAAAAAACATTTATTGGAAGAGAGAGGGAATTCCCCCTTCGGAACTAGTGCCCTCACACACCCAGCCAGCTAGGTGTCATGCTTCATCATCGGGACTGCTCCTCGTCGGGTCAGCGCTGCAATACCCGACGGGCACCCAATGATGGGGCTCTTTGGCGGAGATCTTTGTTCCTTGCCGTTTGGTGAGGTGTGGGTGAGGGCCTTGGCTAGTGTAGATGTATTGTAGTCAAGGTGTGATTTAAAACAGGTTAGGTAGTCCAAAGCGATACTTTAATAGAATGGCTCCTACCTGATTAAAATAAAACTAGAGTGGCAACTTCTATCTTAAATTTATTGGTTCAAGATTATAGTGCTCTACTCTACAACGTTCAACGGTCAACATGTTTCTTGCCACAGCGTCTGGGAGATCAGACGGCAATTCATCAGGACCAAAAGTGCAAACTATCTACACCTTGTGGTTGGTGACTATCACAATCTACCTACCACATTTATTATTTAGGTAAAGTACCTAAACACAGTTGAGGGTAATCCTATAAAACCTCTGTCCATGCCTCAACAGTACCGGCGGGGCTATGACACATCGAGGATAATTATCCTGTAGCTCAGCGTCACTGCGCCGGATCACCTACCCCTGCCGCCAGTCCGGACTGATAGTTTGCACTTTTGGTCCTGATGAATTGCCGTCTGATCTCCCAGACGCTGTGGCAAGAAACATGTTGACCGTTGAACGTTGTAGAGTAGAGCACTATAATCTTGAACCAATAAATTTAAGATAGAAGTTGCCACTCTAGTTTTATTTTAATCAGGTAGGAGCCATTCTATTAAAGTATCGCTTTGGACTACCTAACCTGTTTTAAATCACACCTTCACTACAATACATCTACACTAGCCTAGGCCCCTCACCCACACCTCACCAAATGGCAAGGAACAAAAGATCTCCGCCAAAGAGCCCCATCATTGGGTGCCCGTCGGGTATTGCAGCGCCGACCCGACGAGGAGCAGTCCCGATGATGAAGCATGACACCTAGCTGGCTGGGTGTGTGAGGGCACTAGTTCCGAAAGGGGGAATTCCCCCTCTTCCTCTTCCAATAAATGTTTTTTCCCCGGAGGACACCTTGTCCTAAAGGGAACTGAACACTTCCTAAACTCTCTGTACTCACCCTTAGGGTGACCTACCTAGGAACTGCATACCCCTCCTGTTTCAGATCCTTTCAATCCAACCACCCATCTACCCATCCTCAGATTTCCATTGACTTTGCCATCCTTTCACCCATCCATCCACCCTCTCAGATTTTAATTTACTCTGCCATCCATCCATCCACCCATCCTCAGATTTCCATTAACTTTGCCATCCTTTCACCCATCCATCCACCCTCTCAGATTTTAATTTATTCTGCCATCCATCCACCCACCCACCCATCCATCCCAGATTTCCAGTTACTGTGCCATCTTTTCATCCACTCATTCATACTCTCAGATTTCCATTTACTCTGCCATCTTTTTATCCACCCATTCATCCTCCGAGATTTCCCTTTACTCTGACATCCTTTCAGCCACCCATCTACCCATTATCTTACCCACTCATCCATCCATCCTTTCACCCACTAATCTACCCACCCTTTCACCCACTCATTCATCCAATCGTGGAAACAGTGCGATACTTTTTGCTCAGTCACTCATGCTCACTTCGTCTCAGAGAGATACACAGAATAAACGGTGGGGACATTTTTCAATAAGCATTTATTGAACCAGCGTCATTCTAGTGTAAAATTGGTGAGCTGAAACAACCATTAGACAGTAACAGATGTAAATGATTATAAGCACTAACAGAGTAAAAGGATGGTAGATTTCTACCATCGTGCTAAAACAATGAATAAAGGCAAGTATATAAAATACATGACAGTAGTAAATACGTACTCCTACGATGCGATCCCTAACTAGATGTACCTAAGTGTACCTAGCATGTATGTAGGTGTAGAGCCAAGAATCCCTATAGGAGAAAGCCAACCCCATTACCTGAAGTGAGAGACTGTGGGACCCCGTCTTGGTCTCGAGATGGACACCCCGCAAGGGATGTCAGACCACTGCGAGCTGGAGTGTCTGCGTGCAGGAGCCTCAGCGTCTCGCGTCAGTGTGTCAGCATGGAAGTCCTTTTCTCCTCTGACTACCTCAGCAAGATATGGTGTTTATATACCCAAAGCGGTACCCTCAGGGAATATACCTTGCTGTGTCATGTCGGACTAGGATGACGGAAGGAGTGACCCTTGTACATAGTTATTATGCAGGAGATGGTGCCCTGCTGTGATTCCAAGAATCCTCATGCATAATGAATGAGGCTAGTTTTCAGAGAAAACCCCATGTCATTTAGGCATTACTGTAACTAGGTAAAAGGTCAGTCCCAAGAACCGTTATGTAGTGTAATGGCAGGGGAAATATAGGTGAGAGATGAGTTGCTACCTGAGCCTATATTGGGCACCTGTATGAAACATAACACTTTCATCCATTCATCCTTTCACCCACTCATCCTTCCATTATTTCATCCACCCATCCTTTCACCTACTCATCCATCCATCCTTTCATAATCCCACCCTTTCATGCACTCATCCATCCATCCTTTCATTCACCCATCCTTTCACTCACTCATCCATCCTTTGACTTATCCATGTATCCAATCGTCCACCCTCCTTTCCCTTTTCTATCAGCCTATCTTTCTTTCTGCCTTTTAGCGATAATTATAAGCTTTTATAAGTTGCAGATAAAATAGTCCCATAAAGAACCCAACCCGCGCAGAAGCTGGTGAAGCGGACGGTTCACAACACCCCTGCTTGAGCACCAAATCTAGAGTAAAGCTCCACTTCCTATCACTAAACTTGATCAACTGTATGTATGCATTTAGTATTTATATAGCACAAACACAGCTGAACAGCAGTAGAGCCCTGGTAAGGGCCAAAGTCACCACCAACATGTGAAAGAGTGAAAGTGGACTGTTACTACTAAATGATGTAATATTCTTTAAAGAGTTGTGACTTCAGCTCTTTCCTGAATTGTAGCAGGGTTCGGGCAGTCCTAATGGATATTGGGAGTTTGTCCCAAATCAAGGGTGCTTAGATGAAGACAGCCTGTTACCCTGTTTTATTGGGGAGGGGGGCAGGTTTGCCCTTCTTTATCTTGTGCCGAGAGGCAGAGTGTATAGTGACCTTGTCAGTCAGATAGACATGGGTGCTGGTTGTGGTGGCTTTGCAGATGATGCAGCTGGTTTTGAAGATGGTGTGTGCCGGCAAAGAGAGCGAGTGCAGGTCGTCTGAGGTTTATCTAGGCCATAGCTTGAGTGCCATGGCCATGAATGCTTCATTTTGCCATAGTTGAATTTCCCACCGCTGCACTTGCGTACAGTTTATCTAAGACTTAGCACCACTGCCCTTCTCCTCTGCTTTATCACTCTAACTAGGACATAGCCCCACTGACACAACTCTGTGCTGGTGTGCAGTTTATATGAGCCAAAGATTGGAAGCCTTGTCTCTCTGCCTGAGCAGTTCTCCTAGGAAATAGCTCTGCTGCTCCAGTTGGTGCTTGCGTATGATTTGTGTTCAGAGGATGTCTCCAGACCCAAGAACAACATGCAGGCTGCAAAATAACCCTCTCAAGAGATTCAGGGGGATATTAGCAACAACTTGCGATAATTATCTCAAACCGCGCTTAGCGCATTTTTTTTTATTGCTGGATTTTATCGCGGAGATAACACGTTATTAGCAACGTTTATCTCCAATGCGATAAAATATCCAGCGATAGCGGCGAAATGCGTGGATATCGCTGGAAATCCAGAGATATTCACGCATTAACACCATGGGGGACTTAGCCTGACAATCCACCTCCCATTGAACAAACAGGTAAGTCATGTTTTTAGCAGGTGTTAAATTCTAGCGATAATCGTGCTTAGCGCGAGTTTTTTTATCGCTTCGCGTGCGTTGCTAATAGTGGGAAGTTGTGTTAGCGACTGTTTTCAGTCGCTTTTAGTTGGGAACGCCTACCTTGCATGTCATTAGCGATAATCAACGCTGGCATGCAAGGCGATAGGAAAACGGGCCGCTATCACCAGGAAGCTGTCGCTAACGCCTGTTAGCGACAGCTTGCTGATAGGGCGATAAAAATATTGCCGCTTTAGCGGCAAAAAGTGCCGCTAAAGTGGCGATACTGCCCTTGCTAATATGCCCCTCAGTTCTTTCAGAGCTATGGGTCTGACAGGATCGCAATCACAGTGACACTTACCTGTTGGGCTTGTCTTTTTTTAACATATTTTTATTGCAGTTTTTAATACTACAAATATACGAGAATTAAACATCCAGGCACATACATAACACACCGTGGCTTAATGAAGTTCTATACAAATATAGGCACATTTTTCAAAATCAGGTGCTTTGCTGTGGCATTGAAATAAAATAAGGCAGAGAATGACAGCTTGCATGAGTCTTTCTAAGAGGATAACAGGAGGCAGTTGCGTGATGAGGCGTGCCCCCATACCGCACTTCTCCACTTGTTAACTTGTGAGTTACAGCACTTCTTTTTTACTTCAGTAGGCATGCATCCCCCCCATCCTGTAACATTTAGGGAGTATTTATCAATTTACATATAACGAATTTTTTTGTTTATGGTGGTCATTCATTCTGATCAGATATAAATCCTATTCATCACATCTCTGTCTAAATTTGGCATCATTAGCTAATAGAGATAGTGCCACAATTTCAGCCTTCACCCATTTACATAGCTCCGAGTTCCAGCCAGTCACGGGGTGGCGTCATCTTATCAACACATTGCTCTTTATCGCTCAGCTATGAATAAAGCCAAATCTGTCAATTTGCACGCTGCTGTTTGCAGTTTCATTAATTTTGCAAACGCATCTGAAGGTGCGAGAGTTGATTTTATGTCAATAAAGAGCATTACGAACTGAGGCTATGCTAACATTAGGGTGTGTTTACACTTTTCTCCATCTTGCATCCATGTCACAACATACTACGTGATGACTAGTGCTGATTTCTGTTCTAAATAAAGTATGGACAGTGTTAGTTTGAGTAAGCAAGAGTGTTCTCGAAAAAGCTATCTCAGTCTACCGAATCAAGGACGCTTCCCACTGTCCCAGGCTCATGCTAAAACAATGTATCTGTTTAACTGTTCAGATACAGCTGTGAGAATGACAGAATCTCAATGTATTACTGTCCTGAGAGAATCCTCAAATGTTTTCTGTAGTAAAATGTTTTTTCTAGCTTGTCCCCTATTGGTGC
This sequence comes from Calotriton arnoldi, assembly GCA_963921515.1. Classification (NCBI taxonomy): domain Eukaryota; kingdom Metazoa; phylum Chordata; class Amphibia; order Caudata; family Salamandridae; genus Calotriton; species Calotriton arnoldi. The sequence goes on from CAWUFW010018978.1 coordinate 97,902, forward strand.
AATGCCTGAGAACAATGTATTCCCACCAAATGTATGAAACTCTTTGTCAAAAGCCTTATAAAAGTATGTGGATTTTTGTAACCAGTGAGACTTTATTTAGAACTGTACTGAGTTCTTTGTACTTATGATTTAGAATTATTTTCTGCTAAACTCACTCATGGTACCTTTATTATAATCTGCCTATTAATTCTTTATATAAAGCATTGAAACAGAAATCTTTTTCTGTCATTCTTATGAGAATGTTTCAGCCTTGTTATATTGATTTCCCTAACTAGAATTAGTGATGGCTCCAGTCGGGGAGCACCAAAGTCCATATCGGGACTACACCACCCCAGTTTCAGCCATTGGTATGTCCCATGAATTAGAATTTCAGACTGATTTATGCGCTGACAAGGCCACAGTCCAGTATGTCAGACATCTCAGGCATAACTACAATATATGCATGAGATCTGCGCCAGTCATATTACACCTGGGGCATCTATCAGGGGAGACCCGAAACATTCTATGCAGTCTATTCGGGGTGAGATATGTACAGTGCAAGACATTAAACTATAATAATTTAAATCGAGAATTCAGTGCAACAATACTGGGGTAGTCCACTATCCTATTCCAATCACTATCAGATATCACATCTCCTATGTAGTTGGAGGAGCGTAATTTTGGCTCCACCTTTTCACGTTTGACTAGGCCACATATATGTTTATGTATGGCCTTATGTATTTGTATGACTTAATATTATTAATGTAATGTAGTGCGCTTGAACAGTTACAAAAAGTGCATTCACTGTGTAATCTCAACATTTATATGAGTGTGCATTTTAACGTTTTCCCTTACAGTAACAATGAATTGCAGTTCTCACATATTTCTGCATTTGTGCGGTTTGAATAATATTGTAATTCTTCTATATTTGCATATTCATTTAAACAATACTTTGCTATATATATATATATATATATATTCACTGAAAAAACCATAGGTTTCAGGCACGTTATAGTTAGAAATTAGCATTTAAAAAACCATAGAAATTAACTGAAAAAACCATAGGTTTCAGGAACGTTATAGTTAGTTGGACATTTCACTCGCACAAAACCATTGAAATTCCGGCGTTATAGTTTGTTCAGCTAACTATAACTCGCGCCCCCGCAATGCACTGCTGATGACGTCACATATTACATCATTCATGACATGGTCAGTGACATCACTGATGACATCACTGATGACATGTCAAATGACATCACTGATGACATCACTGATGACATCATCCAGTGACTGTGTGTTTCTGTAAAGTTTAAATTTGTTTTATATATATGCCAAGCTGTATTGAGGAATGAGTGGGTGTATAAGTGTCTGTATGGAGGATTTAGTAGGTACGTGACTGACTGTATAAGTGAGTGATTAAATGTGTCTTACTGAATGCATGGGTTAGTGACTAAACTGTGTGAAAGTCTGTATCAGTCTGTCTGTTGTTGTGTAAGCTGCTGCATGGGTTGGTGAGTAGCTGCATGAGTGTCTATATGGGTTATTGATTGCTTGCCTGAGTATTTGTATGGCTGCCTGAGTGTGTGTGTGGGTGGGTGGGAGGTGTGTGACATCTGTGCATAGATGTGTGAGTGGTTGATTCACTGGGTGTATGGGTTCAAGAGTGCATGTGGAAACAGCTGTATGGGTGGGTGAGTGTGTGTATGGGTGTGTTGGTGAGTGAATGGATGTCTCAGTGGTACATGTGCAAGTAACTACATATGTAAAAGGCAGTATATGTGAGTGATGGTGTATATAAATAACTATTTGTGAGAGTCAGTAATTGTGAGAGTGGCTGCATGGGTGAGTGTGTATTTGTATCAGTGATTCTATAAGAGAGTAATTATGTGTTAGTATCTGTATGAATAAGTGAGGTGGTGTCTGTATAACTGTATAGGTGAGTGAATGGAAGTATGATTGATTCTTTGCATGACTGACTAAGTGTGTGAGTAACTCTGGATATGTGGCAGTGTGTGAGTGTCTGTATAGGTGTATGAGTGCATATGATAGTGTTGTATTGATGAGTGACTGTATGTATGAGTGACTGTATGGGTGAATGAGTGGATGTGTGTGTAGACCTAGGAATCAGTCAGTGCGTATTTAGTAACTGGTATTGATGTGTCTATTTTTTCGAAAATGGTAGTCTGTATTTTAGAGTGGGTGTATCAAAGGTTATATTCAGGTGTGAGGAGGTGCATCAGATTTTCACGTGGATGATGTCATCAGTGATGTCATTTGAGATGTCATCAGTGATGTCATCAGTGATGTCACTGACCATGTCATGAATGATGTAATATGTGACGTCATCAGCAGTGCATTGCGGGGCGCGAGTTATAGTTAGCTGAACTAACTATAACGCCGGAATTTCTATGGTTTTGTACGAGTGAAATGTCCAACTAACTATAACGTTCCTGAAACCTATGGTTTTTTCAGTTAATTTCTATGGTTTTTAAATGCTAATTTCTAACTATAACGTGCCTGAAACCTATGGTTTTTTCAGTGAATTTCTATGGTTTTTTAAATGCTCATTTCTAACTATAACGTGCCTGAAACCTATGGTTTTTCCAGTGAATTTCAAAGGTTTTTAAATGAAAATTTGTAAGTCTAATGTACCTCAATCCTATGGTTTTTTTATTTTCTATATATATATATATATACATATATATATATATTTTTAAAAATTGTGAATAATTTTTAGTTAGGAAAACTATATTTATTCATTTTTTTTTTTTAATATTATACAGAAGTCGCGCACCCTTCGCACACCCTACACGATGGCTGCGCGCATTCCGGTAGCCATTTTGAAAAGTCGCGCTGGGGTCGCGACTTCGGCGTAATTTGTAAAGTATGAAATATCTTTACATTAATTATAAATAAAAGTTTTCCTTTAAGTGTTTGTCTAAATTTATTAATAAATGTATTTTTTTTTTGTTTAAATTTCTTTTATTGATTTTATCCACAAAGGAAACAAATGAGCCAGTGTGCTCCACAATCATCGGGTAGCAACCCGGCATGTCACTGTCGTATATTTCAGGCAGAAACAACAACAAACGAGAATACAAAACCTCCCTCCCCCCACCCCCCTCCTCCTCCTCAACGAAAAGGTGAACTCATGACAGTGGGAGTATTGCGGCCCGATAAGTGGGTCCCAAAGGCAACTAGGTGGCAGGTGCAGCAGGCGTGGGCGCCGGCGGGGGGTCTGTTAGTCGTAATAGTCTAAGATATTTGGGACAGGTGAGTTCTGTAAATTCCGATGTCAAAAGCGCTAAAAGGGGAGCCCAAAGTTCATGGAAGGTTGCCCCGTAGTTGGTCAAAGAGAGAGAAATCTTTTCCATCCCTAGAATGGACCATAGCTTATGTAACCAGCCTAATCGAGTGGGCACTGTCGTGGAGCCCCAGTGTGTGAGAACGTTCTGAACTGCCGCACCTAGGGTCAAGGCCATTTGTTTGCCTCTTCTAGATTGAAGCGGGAAGGTGATGGCATTGGGAAGGCCAAGGAGGATATATGCCGGAAATCTCGGAATCTGTGTGTCGAAGTGGGAGTCAATCTCATCCAATATTTGTGGCCAGTATGTCCCTAAAGACGGGCAGTCCCAGAGCAGGTGGGTAAGAGTACCTGGCATGCCGCAACCTCTCCAACACAACGGGCTACGCGAAGGATTGCCTCTATGAAGCCGTACAGGGGTTAAGTACCAATAGGTGGCCAGTTTAGTAGCCGTTTCGATAGAAGTTACATTGCGGGCCGTGCGACGGGCCCGGTGGTAGATGTCCTTCCATTCCTTCAGCGAAAGTTCCCTTCCCAGTTCGCCCTCCCAACGCAACTGCCCAGGGGATTTCTCAGTGGCTGGAGGGGTCCTCATGAATTTATACAGATCTGACGTCAAGTGTGCGTCGCTATGTCTTGTGATTAACCACTTCTCGAACGGCGTAAGCAACCTCTCTGCACCCTCCCGCACCCCTTCCTGCAGCACCCAATGTCGTATCTGGAGATAGCGGTATCGCTCCGTTTCGGGAAGCCCGAGATCTGTACGGAACTCCACAAATGGGCGCAGGCCGGAAAGATCAAAGAAATGCCCTATGGAGCGAGTAGCGTCTGTCGTCCAGTGGTGAAATTCCCCATAGTCAAGGCCGGGTGTGAAGTCTGGGTTCTTTACAATGGGCGTAATGGGGGATGGAAAAGTCGTAAGTCCTCTAGCGGTCGCCGTTCTATCCCAAGCTGTCATAATGGGCCGGGTCACCTCTGATAGGTATAAACTGTGAGGGAGAAAGGGGACCCCCCACAGCGAGCGGCTTGCAAGAGCCCTGTCCATAAATAACCAGTGTTTCTCTGATTCAGGGCGAGACCACTCCACTAATGCCCTCAACTGAGCTGCCCGCCAGTACGCCAATAAGTCCGGAACTCCTAATCCCCCCTCTACCGGGTCTCTGTATGTAAGATCACGGCGCATCCGAGCTCTTTGGTCACGCCAGATAAAGCGCTCTATGTCCCTCTGCATGGCCCGTAGGACCCCGGTGGGAGGCAGCAACGGGAGGGTGTGAAAGATATAGAGAATTTGAGGCAGCAGCACCATCTTCACAGCTGCTATCCGTCCCAGCCACGAGAGGGAGTGAGGTCTCCATCTGCGAAGGGAGTCTCGCACTAGTTGTAAAAGCATCGAATAATTCAACTGTCTAGTGGTAGAAATGGTGGGGGCCACCCGGAGGCCTAGGTAGGTGATGGCGTCATGGACCCACTGAATCTGAAAATTGCGCTGAAGGAGTTCCAGCGTCTCGGACTCTAGGGACAGATAAAGGGCTTGCGACTTATGCACGTTTATCTGAAAGCCCGAGGCTAGGGCGAATCGTGCTAATTCGTCCAAAAATGCCAGTAGAGAGTCCTGAGGGTGTTCCAGGGTTGCTACCACATCATCGGCATAGAGACAGAGTTTGTGCTCTGACCCTCCGAAAAGCACCCCCCGGATGGATGGGTCATCCCGGATTCTTTGGGCTAGGGGCTCCATGTAGAGGGCGAAAAGGAGCAGCGACAGCGGACAACCCTGCCTGGTCCCTCTGCGTATTGAGAAGGCTGCAGACGCCACACCATTCACCCACACCATGGCGGTAGGGTTCGCATAGCTCTGAAAGATCCAATCGATGAAGCGTTCGGGTAAGCCAAAATGGATTCAGTGTCGCCCGGAGATACGGCCAATGGACCCTGTCGAACGCCTTTTCGGCATCGACCGAAAGGATCATGCGTTCCGCCGGAAAGCGTTCGGAGCGGTCCATCAGATGGAAAAGTCGTTTAGTATTAGCTGACCATTGTCGCCCGGGGACAAAGCCCGATTGATCCGGGTCTATCAGCCCGGGGAGATGACGGGAGAGCCGGGCCGCTAGGATGCCCGTAAAGATCTTTAAGTCTACGTTCAGAAGGGATATTGGGCGGTAGGAGCCGCAAAGGCGAGGATCTTTCCCAGGCTTGGGAATCACAGTTATTAAGGCTTCTAGCATAGAGGAAGGGAAGGAAGAAGCCGCTGTTGACCCGACGGAGTTAAAAACACGTGTTAGAAGCGGGGCCAGCGTCCCGCAGAATTTCTTATAAAAACCGGAGGGAAACCCATCGGTGCCCGGTGATTTGTTGTGTTTGAGTCATGCAATCGCCGAGATAACCTCCTCCGGCCGTATGGGGGCTTCGAGGTCCGCAGCCTGAGACGGCAACAATTTAGAAGTGGCCACACCCTGCAGGTACCGAGTCGGTTCAGTGTCAGGCAAATCTTGAGCCGAGTACAACGATTCATAGAATCGCCTAAATGCTTCTACGATCGTAGTGTCTTCGCTGCAACACCCCCCCCCCCCCAGGGTCCTGTATCAGTGTCACTTTATGTGCTTGTCGTTGTGCTCGGAGGCGGTTTGCGAGGAGGCGCCCGCATCGATCGCCTCCTAGATAGAAGGCATGTTTAAGGCGTAGAGCTGCGTACTCTGCTCGATCAACGTCTAACCCTACAAGCTGTGCCCGAGCTGCCTTCAACCGTCTCCAGACCCTTGGCGCCCCGGTCCGCTGGTGAATACGCTCCAACTCAGTAACCTCACCCATCAGGCGCTCACGTTTCTCCCGTCTGTCTCTATTGTCGGCTGACGCGATGCTGATGAAGACCCCTCTAATAACCGCCTTCATCGCCTCCCATAGAGTTGTTGTGGATATGTCCGGGGTGTCATTTAAGGCTAAGTAGTCTGCTATGCTTCCCTCAACCTGTTGCACTACCGAGGGACGCTGGAGCATGGTTTCCCGCCGGCGCCAGAAGCGACGAGAAGTACGCCTTGGAGGGAAGGTCAGAGAAAGCCGCAGTGCAGAGTGGTCAGAAAGGGGGCAGGGGAGAATCTCCACTTCGCGGGTGCGTTGTGTTAGGAGTTCTGAAGTGAAGCTGTAGTCAATCCGGTTGTAAGTTTTATGAGGATGTGAGTAAAACGTGTAGGCCTTAGTGTTAGGGTGCTTAAGTCTCCATACGTCAGTGAGCCCAGCTTCCGTCAGTAATCGCTTCCCCGCCTTGGACAAAGTCCCCGTCTGGCCCCATCGTTGTCCAGAGCGATCCATGTCACCATCTAAAACCATATTGAAGTCCCCTCCCAGCAGGACTGTCCGATCCGGCAAACCCGTGATTTCCTGAATGACCGTCTTTATAAACCCCTCCTGCCCACTATTGGGGACGTATACCGAGGCTAGCACAAATGTGTGTGTGTCTAAGGTGAAGGTGTGGGCCAAAAACCTCCCTTTGATTTCGGCTTGTTTGCTACCAACACGCCCTGGGAACTGAGAGGAGACCAAAATGGCAACCCCAGCAGTCTTGGAAGTGGCTGACGAAAACATCTGGAGTGGGAACGCCCTTGAGCGTAAACGATGGGTGTCGGCTGCGAGTAGGTGCGTCTCCTGAAGCAGGCATATATGGGCGTCAGATCGCTCCAGGTATGACAGAAGGGCTCGTCGCTTAGTGGGATTGTTTAGGCCTTTCACATTTAGGGACACGACGTGGATGTCAGGGACCATAGGGATGGGAATCCGAGTGTGCTATAGCTAACAGCATCTGTCGAGTCGATATGTGGGGCACGCAAGGGCCTGTAGGAGGAGCCTGCAATAACATCGAAGGAGGAGGAGGCAACCCAATGAAAAAAGGAAAAAACTTAAAAGAAACCCCCCTAACTAACAAAACTAGGAAGATATTCATAAGTAGAATTCACAAATGTCCCAGGCGGTCAGCCTGTGGTGAGGTGTGGGATGGAGAGCAGGAGCCCCCGCCGCCCCCCCCCCCCCACCCGGGCCCGGCCATATCAGCCGGATCGGTCCCACCAGGCAGCCGGAAAAGGAATTGAGGATGGATGATACTTCAAAAAGGAGCCTAGGTCAGTCTGCAGAAGTGGAATCCTCCGACAGGGTCCGAAGGACTGCTGAGCGTTCCTTGGCGATAACATCCGAGTCCGGGCAAGAGACTGTTGATGGGCCCCCCACTCTCCGCCAGCGGCTGTTGTCCTCTCGTCGGTTGGGGCTGACGTGCTTCACTGGGCCGTCGTGGTCCGCCCCTGGGAGACGCAGGAGAGAGGACGCTTCCTCCAAAGAACATATCTGGCGGAGTCTGCCCTCCCATTTGAAAATGAGTCGAAATGGATGCCCCCAGGAGTAAGCAACGTCTTTTGAGCGGAGGAATGTGGTGATGGGCCGGAAATCACGCCGTTTCTGAAGGGTGGAGGCAGCTAGGTCCTGGAAGAGAAGAGGTTTACATGAGCGGAATTCAATGGGGTGCTTGGACCGTGCCTCGCGCAGGATGCGTTCCTTAAGCTTGAAATCGTGGACGCACGTCAGGATGTCGGGTGGTGGAGCTGTCGGCGACCTCCTGAGGCCCACTCGATGTGTGCGATCAAGACGGATCTCCTGGTCTGGGGGCGGAACAAGTCCACAACGAAAGCTTCAATGTCCTGCGCCTCCGCTCCCTGAGGGACCGCCCTGATCCGGATATTATTTCGGCGAGAACGATTCTCCAGGTCCTCGGTGTGGGACTGAAGATCTAGATGTTGTTCGCGCAGTCAGAGCACCTCCTGCTGGAGCTGGGACACCTCTTCGTCTCTGACTACCGTCTGGTTCTCCAGATCGTCCACCCGCTCCCCCACCGAGTCAATATCCTTGCGCATCTCCCGGATTTCGGCCGTAAGATCCTTTTTCATAGTATGAAACTCCCTGGTGAGGTCTGCAAAAAGCGATTCCAGGACGCTACGGGTGACAGGTCCATCGGGTTCCGCCAGGTCCCGCCGGTCAGTGGCCCCACCCGGGTGTGACATTGCTGCTGCTCCACTAGCCCCTGCCTTGAGAAGTAAGTCTTTGACCGATCTGTCCTTTCGGCCTCTGGAAGTTGCCATTTATGAGAGGCCACACAACCGGGCTGCGGCAGAGGGGATGCGGGCGGTGGCAGCACGTGGCGCTCAGCACAACTCAGCAGTGCCCCTGACCAAGTCCGTTAGAGGACAGCCTCCGCGGCCGACTGTATCTCAGGGAAAACCGCTGCACTCCGCCCTGGCCGCCGGTCTCAGGTGATCGGAGAAATCTCCAGGCAGTGTTGAGATCCCGGGGGGAGACCGAAGAGTGGCCAAGGGGAGACCGCCACGCAGCCCAGCCACTCAGCAGTGACTTGCTCCCCGCAGTGATGATCACGAGGGTCGCTGGCAGCAGACGGAAGGGTGTCCGAGTCGTTCTGTTCTGTGTCCCACAGGGCGCACCCTCCGAATGACAAGGCTGCAGCTAGGCCCCCCGCCCAGGCCCCCAGCGCCCCCGGGCGCGGACCAGGGCGCCTAAAGGTGGCTGCAGGACAGTATGGCGGGCCCCTCCCGGTCCAGCTGCACTCCGAGCGTGGTTTCCAGGGAAACAAAGGGGCAGGCTGGGCTGAACTCAACCACTCTCGCCAAAGAGCCGTTAGTCGCCGGGCCGTGACTGCGGGAGCTTAATGCCAGTCAACCCCCGGTGGGCGTGAAAGCGCTGAGGTGGGGGCCCCCAACCCAGATGCGTTTGAGGAATCCAGCGTTTCAAGTCCCAGCTCACCTTCTGCGAGATGGCTCCGACCCGGCCCTCTCTGTGTTCCACAGCTGATGGTCCTGCGGGTCAAGCGGGCACCAGTTCCAGTCTGCCGGTGGTTCGCCGCGCCCTCCAGACGTACGCGACCCCTGCCGTGGGGCCGCGGGTCTCAACGCTGGCGCGCCTGGGCGGGCGCGGTGTAGATGAGGAGACAGGTCCGGCTCTCCAGGCCTGACCGGCTACAGGCTCGCGCCGAGCGGCCGCGCTTGTCAGTCAGGGCGCCGCAGTGACGTCCGCGGTCTTAGGCCTGCACCGCCATCTTGATGTTGCCGTGGCGGAGCACCCCGCGGGTCGCAGTCCTCCCGGCGGCACAGCTGCGGCACTATGCAGGTCTCTCAGACCTCCGTCGGAGCTCCACAAAGGTGTCCTCAGGCCGCGGCGACAGTCTCCGCCACTGCAGCTCGCCGCTGTCGCCGCTGAGCACTCTCCAGGCGCGCTCGGCCACACACGCCCCCAGAGTCGGGAGCTGGAATCCGGTGCTCGCCCCCAGTCAAGGCGGATCTGAGGCGCACGTGAGGATCCCAATCGCCGCCCGAGTCTGGATCTGCCGGTAGGATTACGCTATAAGGCGCTATGCAGGCAAGGCCCGGGTCATGGGCAGGAGCGGTGAGTAGATGCAACCTACTCGTCCGCCATCTTGGACACGCCTCAATATAAAGTATTTTTAAAGTATTATTTTCAATATAATTTCGACTAAAAATTATTCGATTATTATTGGATTCGGAGGTTAGGAGGGATGGCCATTTTGCTCGATCTGTTTTGCAAGATTTTTTGGTCTAGTCAGGTGGACACCCTCCTCCGGGTGAGGTACGGCTTGAGGATTCTATTCAAAAGGTGAGGAATCCACAGGCAGAAGTATCCATCAGAAGAGCAAGTTACTTACCTTCGGTAACGCTTTTTCTGGTGGATACAGTATCTGCCTGTGGATTCCTCACTGTCCCACCCGCCTCCCCGTTGTCTACCTGTTTCTACCAAAAAGATGCTTTTACTGTTTGGCATGAATGTTTTTAATATGTCTTAATCAAGCTTATGTTTTAATAGTGAGAAATGCTTGATCTGTTGCTATTTCTTTATGCCTTTATTGGTTATGCATTTGTATATATATATATATATTTAGTATACTATGTATACATGTGAAAATGTGTCGGTCCACCTGTTTACCTCGGTGGCACGGAAAAAATGGGTGGAACTGACGTCAGCACGCCGACGAGGTCCTCTTATGGCTCCTATGACGTCATACGGTGTCCCGAGCGGAGCCGTGGTATTATGACATTGTCGTCGACGTGGGAGAGCTAGGAAAGAATTTCTGCGGAATGCTGGCGCAGGGGATATTCACCTAAGTGTTCAGGCTAGTCCTTTGGGAGCAACTGTTTATGTTGCCACTCCAGAAACCGAAACCAGTGATCCGAGGGCAGAGGCCCTGCAGATGGCACACGAGGTGGGGAGCCCAGTCGTGTGCACCGGCGGGGCTGCGAAGTGACAAGCACCACTACCCACAAAAAGGTAACGAGGGCACTGAATAACACAGGATCTTCTCTTTGTATCTGGCAGGAACAACAAGGTTAAAATCCCCTAGTTCCAAAATGTAGAATTAGTGCTACAACGGTCTTCAAGAGGACCTGCGATGGATGCCACTTCTGCCTTCCGTACACTGGAGGCGGCACATGGGTCACGCGGAACGGTCATACTGCGGTGGGACGCACACTCGTTGGCCTCTCATGGCACTGCTCCACACTTCGGGGACAACGCTTTCCATTAGCTGTGTTTTCTGATGACGCGTCGTGCCGGCCCCGTCCAACAGCAGAACCCCTTTAGATCCAAACAGACTCTTCCACTCTCTCACCGGAAGTGAAACCAGGCCACGCGGACACTTTCACAATACAACAGCCGGGAATGCACTTTTCGGTTAAAAAAAACACATTCCTTCCTCCTAATTTATCAAATAAACGACTCAATGAAGAACAGGGGCCAGCTTCGATCGGTAAACAGCCGTTACAACGACTTTTTTACTTCGCGATACCATTACAACACATGCATTACCACGCATGCGTTGTACATCGCAAAGTCATTACTACGCATTTTTTTAGAACGCATGGTCATTTACCCCGCATGCCTTTACAACAAATTTTGTTGTAAAGGTATGCATGGTAAATGACCATGAGTTCTAAAAAAATGTAGACGATCCACGTCGTTGTAAGGAAACAAAGGCTGTTCCGTTTCCTCACAACGACGTGCACCGCCCCTCAGAGACGACATGAAGCAGGAACCACGAGGAGAGAGGAACCACGAGGAGTGAGAGGTAAGGGGGATTGGGCATGGGGTGGTGGTTACTTTTCTAGGGTTTAGGGTAGTGCAGTGGTGTTTGGGTAGTGTAGGGGGTCGTGCTGGGGGTAGTGTTTTAGGGTTTAGGGTAGTACAGTGGTGTTTGTGTAGTGTAGGGGGTCGTGCTGGGGTAGTGTTTTAGGGTTTAGGGTAGTGCAGTGGTGTTTGTGTAGTGTAGGGGGTCGTGCTGGTGGTAGTGTTTTAGGGTTTAGGGTAGTGTAGTGGTGTTTGTGTAGTGTAGGGGGTCGTGCTTGGGGTATATTTAGGGTTTAGGGTAGTGCAGTGGTGTTTGTGTAGTGTAGGGGGTCATGCTGGTGGTAGTGTTTTAGGGTTTAGGGCAGTGCAGTGGTGTTTGTGTAGTGTAGGGGGTCGTGCTGGGGGTAGTGTTTTAGGGTTTAGGGTAGTGCAGTGGTGTTTGGGTAGTGTAGGGGGTTGTGCTGGGGGTAGTGTTTTAGGGTTTAGGGTAGTGCAGTGGTGTTTGGGTAGTGTAGGGGGTCGTGCTGAGGGTAGATTTAGGGTTTAGGGTAGTGCAGTGGTGTTTGGGTAGTGTAGGGGGTCGTGCTGGGGGTAGATTTAGGATTTAGGGTAGTGCAGTGGTGCTTGGGTAGTGTAGGGAGTCGTGCTGGGGGGAGTGTTTTTGGGTTTAGGGTAGTGCAGTGGTGTTTGGGTAGTGTAGGGGGTCGTGCTGGGGGTAGTATTTTAGGGTTTAGGGTAGTGCAGTGGTATTTGGGTAGTGTAGGGGGTCGTGCTGGGGGTAGTGGTTTAGGGTTTAGGGTAGTGCAGTGGTGTGTGGGGAGTGTAGGGGGTCCTGCTGGGGGTAGTGTTTTAGGGTAGTGCAGTAGTGTTTGGGTAGTGTAGGGGGTACTGCTGGGGGTAGAGTTTTAGGGTTTAGGGTAGTGCAGTGGTGTTTGGGTAGTGTGAGGGGTACTGCTGGGGTAGTGTTTTAGGGTTTAGGGTAGTGCAGTGGTGTTTGGGTAGTGTAGGGGGTCATGCTGGGGGTAGTGTTTAAGGGTTTAGGGTAGTGCAGTGGTGTTTGTGTAGTGTAGGGGGAAGTGTTTTAGCGTTTAGGGTAGTGCAGTGGTGTTTGTGTAGTGTAGGGGGTCATGCTGGGGGTAGATTTTTAGGGTTTAGGGTAGTGCAGTGGTGTTTGTGTAGTGTAGGGGGTTGTGTTTTAGGGTTTAGGGTAGTGCAGTGGTCTTTGGGTAGTGTAGGGGTCGTGCTTGGGGTCGTGTTTTAGGGTTTAGGGTGGTGCAGTGGTCTTTGGGTAGTGTAGGGGTCGTGCTGGGGGTCGTGTTTTAGGGTTTAGGGTAGTGCAGTGGTCTTTGGGTAGTGTAGGGGGTCGTGCAGGGGGTGGTGTTTTAGGGTTTAGGGCAGTGCAGTGGTGTTCGGGTAGTGTAGGGGGTCGTGCTGGGGGTGGTGTTTTAGGGTTTAGGGCAGTGCAGTGGTGTTCGGGTAGTGTAGGGGGTCGTGCTGGGGGTGGTGTTTTAGGGTTTAGGGCAGTGCAGTGGTGTTCGGGTAGTGTAGGGGTCGTGCTGGGGGTGGTGTTTTAGGGTTTAGGGCAGTGCAGTGGTGTTTGGGTAGTGTAGGGGTCATGCTGGGGGTGGTGTTTTAGGGTTTAGGGCAGAGCAGTGGTGTTCGGGCAGTGTAGGGGGTCGTGCTGGGGGTGGTGTTTTAGGGTTTAGGGCAGAGCAGTGGTGTTCGGGCAGTGTAGGGGGTGGTGTTTTAGGGTTCAGGGCAGTGCAGTGGTGTTCGGGCAGTGTAGGGGGTCGTGCTCGGGGTGGTGTTTTAGGGTTCAGTGCAGTGGTGTACGGGCAGTGTAGGGGTCGTGCAGGGGGTGGTGTTTTAGGGTTCAGGGCAGGGCAGTGCAGTGGTGTTCAGGCAGTGTAGGGGGTCGTGCAGGGGTGGTGTTTTAGGGTTTAGGGCAGTGGTGTTCGGGCAGTGTAGGGGGTCGTGCAGGGGGGTGTTTTAGGGTTTAGGGCTGTGTTCAGGCAGTGTAGGGGTCGTGCAGGGGGTGGTGTTATAGGGTTCAGGGCAGTGCAGTGTTGTTCGGGCAGTGTAGGGGGTCGTGCAGGGGGTGGTGTTTTAGGGTTCAGGGCAGTGCAGTGGTGTTCAGGCAGTGTAGGGGGTCGTGCAGGGCGGTGGTGTTTTAGGGTTCAGGGCAGTGCAGTGGTGTTCGGGCAGTGTAGGGGGTCGTGCAGGGGGTGGTGTTTTAGGGTTTAGGGCAGTGCAGTGGTGTTCGGGCAGTGTAGGGGGTCGTGCTGGGGTTGGTGTTTTAGGGTTTAGGGCAGTGCAGTGGTGTTCGGGCAGTGTAGGGGGTCGTGCAGGGGGTGGAGTTTTAGGGTTTAGGGCAGTGCAGTGGTGTTCGGGCAGTGTAGGGGGTCGTGCAGGGGGTGGTGTTTTAGGGTTTATGGCAGTGCAGTGGTGTTTGGGCAGTGTAGGGGGTCGTGTAGGGGGTGGTGTTTTAGGGTTTAGGGCAGTGCAGTGGTGTTCGGGCACTGAAGGGGGTCGTGCAGGGGTGGTGTTTTAGGGTTTAGGGCAGTGCAGTGGTGTTCGGGCAGTGTAGGGGGTCGTGCTGGGGCGGTGTTTTAGGGTTTAGGGCAGTGCAGTGGTGTTCGGGCAGTGTAGGGGGTCGTGCAGGGTGTGGTGTTTTAGGGTTTAGGGCAGTGCAGTGGTGTTCGGGCAGTGTAGGGGGTCGTGCAGGGGGGTTTTAGGGTTTAGGGCAGTGCAGTGGTGTTCGGGCAGTGTAGGGGGTCGTGCAGGGGTGATGTTTTAGGGTTTAGGGCAGTGGAGTGGTGTTCGGGCAGTGTAGGGGGTCGTGCAGGGAGTGGTGTTTTAGGTTTTAGGGCAGTGCAGTGGTGTTCGGGCAGTGTAGGGGGTCGTGCAGGGGGGGTGTTTTAGGGTTTAGGGCAGTGCAGTGGTGTTCGGGCAGTGTAGGGGGTCGTGCAGGGGGTAGTGGTTTAGGGTTTAGGGCAGTGCAGTGGTGTTCGGGTAGTGTAGGGGGTCGTGCTGGGGTGGTGTTTTAGGGTTTAGGGCAGTGCAGTGGTGTTCGGGTAGTGTAGGGGGTCGTGCTGGGGGTGGTGTTTTAGGGTTTAGGGCAGTGCAGTGGTGTTCGGGTAGTGTAGGGGTCGTGCTGGGGGTGGTGTTTTAGGGTTTAGGGTAGTGCAGTGGTCTTTGGGTAGTGTAGGGGGTCGTGCTGGGGTGGTGTTTTAGGGTTTAGGGCAGTGCAGTGGTGTTCGGGTAGTGTAGGGGGTCGTGCTGGGGTGGTGTTTTAGGGTTTAGGGCAGTGCAGTGGTGTTCGGGTAGTGTAGGGGGTCGTGCTGGGGGTGGTGTTTTAGGGTTTAGGGCAGTGCAGTGGTGTTCGGGTAGTGTAGGGGTCGTGCTGGGGGTGGTGTTTTAGGGTTTAGGGCAGTGCAGTGGTGTTTGGGTAGTGTAGGGGGTCATGCTGGGGGTGGTGTTTTAGGGTTTAGGGCAGAGCAGTGGTGTTCGGGCAGTGTAGGGGGTCGTGCTGGGGGTGGTGTTTTAGGGTTTAGGGCAGAGCAGTGGTGTTCGGGCAGTGTAGGGGGTGGTGTTTTAGGGTTCAGGGCAGTGCAGTGGTGTTCGGGCAGTGTAGGGGGTCGTGCTCGGGGTGGTGTTTTAGGGTTCAGTGCAGTGGTGTACGGGCAGTGTAGGGGTCGTGCAGGGGGTGGTGTTTTAGGGTTCAGGGCAGGGCAGTGCAGTGGTGTTCAGGCAGTGTAGGGGTCGTGCAGGGGGTGGTGTTTTAGGGTTTAGGGCAGTGGTGTTCGGGCAGTGTAGGGGGTCGTGCAGGGGGGTGTTTTAGGGTTTAGGGCTGTGTTCAGGCAGTGTAGGGGGTCGTGCAGGGGGTGGTGTTATAGGGTTCAGGGCAGTGCAGTGTTGTTCGGGCAGTGTAGGGGGTCGTGCAGGGGGTGGTGTTTTAGGGTTCAGGGCAGTGCAGTGGTGTTCAGGCAGTGTAGGGGGTCGTGCAGGGCGGTGGTGTTTTAGGGTTCAGGGCAGTGCAGTGGTGTTCGGGCAGTGTAGGGGGTCGTGCAGGGGGTGGTGTTTTAGGGTTTAGGGCAGTGCAGTGGTGTTCGGGCAGTGTAGGGGGTCGTGCTGGGGTTGGTGTTTTAGGGTTTAGGGCAGTGCAGTGGTGTTCGGGCAGTGTAGGGGGTCGTGCAGGGGGTGGAGTTTTAGGGTTTAGGGCAGTGCAGTGGTGTTCGGGCAGTGTAGGGGGTCGTGCAGGGGTGGTGTTTTAGGGTTTATGGCAGTGCAGTGGTGTTTGGGCAGTGTAGGGGGTCGTGTAGGGGGTGGTGTTTTAGGGTTTAGGGCAGTGCAGTGGTGTTCGGGCACTGAAGGGGGTCGTGCAGGGGGTGGTGTTTTAGGGTTTAGGGCAGTGCAGTGGTGTTCGGGCAGTGTAGGGGGTCGTGCTGGGGGCGGTGTTTTAGGGTTTAGGGCAGTGCAGTGGTGTTCGGGCAGTGTAGGGGGTCGTGCAGGGGTGGTGTTTTAGGGTTTAGGGCAGTGCAGTGGTGTTCGGGCAGTGTAGGGGGTCGTGCAGGGGGGTTTTAGGGTTTAGGGCAGTGCAGTGGTGTTCGGGCAGTGTAGGGGGTCGTGCAGGGGGTGATGTTTTAGGGTTTAGGGCAGTGGAGTGGTGTTCGGGCAGTGTAGGGGGTCGTGCAGGGAGTGGTGTTTTAGGTTTTAGGGCAGTGCAGTGGTGTTCGGGCAGTGTAGGGGGTCGTGCAGGGGGTGTTTTAGGGTTTAGGGCAGTGCAGTGGTGTTCGGGCAGTGTAGGGGGTCGTGCAGGGGGTAGTGGTTTAGGGTTTAGGGCAGTGCAGTGGTGTTTGTGTAGTGAACAGCGCATGCGCTGCGTCGCTAGGCGAGACCTAAAAAGCATTGCACCAAAATGGCTGCCAACACTTCCTGGATCGAAGTGTTGGCAGCCAATTAGAACCAAGCTTGTGCTTGTGTAGTTAGGTCCCGCCCAGATATATAAAGATTTTTTTCCTTTAATATCTCAAAAACTACTGAACGGATTTCCACCATTTAAAAAAAAGGACGCTTTCTGAACCAAGCACTACCTTTTTGGCAAATTTGGTGTAATTCCGTTCAGCAGTTTGAGCTGTAGCCGTGTCTAAAGTTTCCTATGGGAAATTGATTTTCCGACCTCTATATTTTGAATTTCTCAGGAACTACTGAACGGATTTACACCATTTAACAAAAAGGGCTCTTTCTGAACCAAGGGCTACCTTTTAGCAAAATTTGGTATAATTCCGTTCAGCAGTTCGGGCTGTAGCTGTGTCTAAAGTTTCCTATGGAAAATAACATGGAGAAAACACGTTTTGGGACCCCCCTTTTATCTCGGCCCCCGCTTGGCGAATCACCCCGAAACTTTCAAGGCAGGAGCTGACCGGAGCGCCCCACTAGTTTTGAAAATTTCGCGATGATTCGTCAAACGATGCCAAAGTTATTGGGAAAACAAAAAATGCTTTTCCTATGGAAAATAGGTTCTAACTATAACTACCTACTGGCGACCGCCAGTAGGTAATTTATATATATATGTATATATATATATATAGATATATTATATATACATTTATATATATATCCAACAATGTTGTTATCCACATCAAACGAAAACAACACGCCGTGGCCCAAAACTTTGTAATCATGCATTTAAACTTGAACTGAAATGCCTGCTGTACTAAGTTGACCAAAGGCATTAAGCATTTGGATTTCTTAATGTTTAACTTTTAACATGAATGTTTGCTTTGGATGCTATGTTTTCCTCTCCTCTGCAAGTGTATTTGCATGAGCACCTGGTTAAAGAAAGGCACATTGTGTGAAAGAGAAAGTAAGGCGCAAAAGGAGTATTTTTTGGCAAGGACATGTTCCAGCCAAAAAACACAGCACTGCCCTCCAGCACAACAGGGTCACACGGGTGCAGTCAGGGAGGGACCGTGGGATCGGGCCCCAATACAGAAAGCCCAGCAGCTTGTCTAAGCCCAGTGAGGCTAACTCAACACAATAAGTCGAGTCATCCCAGCCCATGCTAAGCCAGTCATTGATTACGACCAGTTGCGAGACCAGGTAGTAGCAGTAAAGCTCTTCAATGCCCATCCCACCATCAAAGGGAGGCTGCTGGCAATTCACAAAGGCCACATGGGGTGGCCACCAGCCCAAAGGAAGGTACGGATAGTTGAAGCAAGGGACTTAAACGTGAGGGATTGGAAACAGAAAGTTTGAAACGACATATACATTTTAAAGAGGGCTACTCTCCCTAGGACATGCAATGGCAGGCGATCCCACCACTGCAAGTTCTGCTTCATTTTGGTCAAACTGAGACTCCAGGCCAGGTCTGGAAGGCTGAAATGTGAATACCTAAGTATTTGAAGGACAGGTGGCGCAGGGGGATTGTGGACTGCCATGAGCAAGTACTCGCATCACCAGCAATGGGGACCAACAGGGATTTCGCTTCATTAACCCGTAAGCCAGTCGCATCCCCATAAATCTAAAGGATTTCCAGGCACCTTGGGCCAGAGGACTTGGGGCCTGCAAAGAACACCAGGAGATTGTCCGTATACAATATGAGACGCTCCTCAGGGCCACCATGACAGTGCCACACTTGGATATGTGCGGCACAGCGGATGAGGAGCATAAGGGGTTCAATCACCAAGGCGAACAAAAGAGGAGAGAGGGGCAGCTCTGATAGGTGCCTCGATGATTAGGGAAGGAAGATGACAAGACATCGTTGACCTGAACCCGAGCATCAGGGCAAGGGTATAAGAGACCCACGTAGGCACGAAAGCAGGGTCCTAACCCCGCCCGCTCCAGCACTATTTTCAAGAAGGACCAGTCCACGGTGTGTAAAGCCTTCTCAAAATCTACCAGGAATAGAGCAGAGGGGCGGTGAAGGCAATTGGACAGGTCGAGGGCCACCTAGACCCTACAGATACAGTGACATGTGCCCCGGGCAGGCCTAACGCCACATTGATCTGGATGGACCAGATTGGACAGAGTACGGCAGAGCCAGTTCACTAGGACCTTGGCAAACACTTTCATTTTAGCGTTAAGGAGAGATATACTCTAATAGGAAGAGCACCTGTCAAGCGGTTGCACCGGCTTAGGAATCAACACAATTGTGGCCTCATCTAGGCCCCCGACGAATGCGCTGTGGTCTGACACCTCCTTCTACATTGCAAGCAGATCGGGAGCAAAAGACTGCAGAACCTCTGGTAGTACTCAACTGGAAACTCATCTGGGGCAGGAGTTTTCCCTGACGACAGCTCAGTGAGTGCTTCCCTATCTCTTCGACCACGAGCAGCTGGTACAGGTCCGCAGCCAATGACGGGGGGGAATCGAGGGCAGCAGGATATCCTGCAACACCGGGTGCACCATGCCCCGGGGAGAATGGGGTCTATTTGCATATAGTGAACCATAGTAAGTCACAAAGGCTTCTATGACGTCAAGAGCCAGTTTGTACCCTGGTGTCCCTGATCACGGACACCACCCTAGAGACGGCATCCCTAGTGACCAACCAGTAGATCAGCCTACCCAACTTGTCACCGTGTTCGTGGACCCTCTGTGTGGAGGCCCTCCAGCACTGTTGTGCCTCCTCGAGCGAAATCCGAGTACTAGTCAGTGGTCTAGCTCGATGGAAGGTCGCCTCAACGCCCGTTGCTCCAGGGAGAGCTGAGCCTCCCTCAACCAGGCCTCGTGAGGTGGGTTTACTCACTGCCCACACTGTACCCTCTGACTCCACCCTGCCACCTCAGTAAAATCAGTACATACAGAATCTGTAAGATACCAGGCGTTAATGCGCCACATAGACCTTAACACAGTGGGGGCCTGACCAATCTGCAATGAGAGGGGGGCATGATCTGAAATACTCCCGGGGAGGACCTCAATATCTGAAACTCAGATGACGTCCATCGTAGAGAACTAGACCAAGTCAATGTGGGACATGGTTTTATGCGCTGCGAAGGCATGGGTAAAAGTTGAGTCGCGGTGGTGCCATGTACGCCACGCATCACAGAGCCCCAGGGACGAAGCCCAGGCCATCAACTGACAGGAGCACGCCCGACACCCCGGCCGTGAGGGAACAGAGGTGTCTAGTTCAGGGTTGGGACCAGATTAAAGTCGGCCCCCCACCACAGCGAAACCAAGCGGAAAGGGTAAAAAGAAGGGCCCCAAGGGATTGCAACATGCCCTGCAACTGAAGCTATGGGATGTACAGCGACAGGAAGTTGTAGTGTTGCCCCTCTAGCCGCCCCTCAATACCCACATACCTCCCCTGGGACGCAGACACCACCAATAGGAATCCCCTGTGCAGCAAAATGGCCACCTCTGAGAACCGCAGCAGAACCCAGCATGATAGATCCTGTCATATCCAAGTGACCCAGGAAAGGAACGTGTGTGCCCAGTAGGTGAGTCTCCTGGAGCATGAGGACCTCCACCTGGGATCGTCAGACATAGCGGAGGACAACAGAGTTCTTAATGTGATCTAGCAGGGCTCTGACATTCCAAGATAAAACCCTAAATGTCATCATCAAGATGGAAAAGCAGTCAGGCCAGACAGCGGTGACA
The DNA here is from genome assembly GCA_963921515.1 of Calotriton arnoldi. NCBI lineage: Eukaryota > Metazoa > Chordata > Amphibia > Caudata > Salamandridae > Calotriton > Calotriton arnoldi. The sequence continues at coordinate 117,904 of CAWUFW010018978.1, forward strand.
TTGATGGGCCCCATGGGGGCAAAGCCTCAAGGAGGTCAGCAGCGCTACTCATGGGGGCCTCACATGGCCTAAAATGCTGAAAGCTGACTAGGAGTTGTGCGATCGAACTCATAGGAACAAAAAAAGCACCCAAACCCCTCAATTCCCCCCACCCCATACTTCTACCCTGGAAACATCTGATACCCTAACTCCAGGCATACTCTTAACAATCAGGACGAAGGCTAACCACCCTTACAGACCTTGAGTTCCTCCATAACAATAGGATCCTGTTGCCTGGCAGCAATCAGCAATACAGTCCCACAAAAGACTTGCAAGGAAAAGCAACAAATTAAACAGCACCAACCAATGCAGGAGCTCAGACAACTCCCACATACACAACCCCCCTTACTTCCCAGCATTAGCAAGAGTCAAGATCAAGCCCAGGCCCCTACACGGGCTCACGGAGGAACACCAGAAATATCATTATCATTTCTGGTTCCGAAAAGCTCAGGTGTGCTCGTCAAAGAGCCGTCTGGGGCATTGCCTACTGGTTCCACACTCCCTCTGTCTGAACCAGAGGAGACCCAAAGCTCATGAGGGTGTGAGCAAGTCCTCCGGGAGCAAGCACATTTCCTCCTCCGGGCCGACCTAGGGGGGATACGCAGGGTGCCCTCCCTGCAACACATCTAGATTCTCCTGGTCTGTCTAATCGCCGAAGCTCCCTCTTCTCCATCGCCCACTCACAAGTCTGTTCCTTGGTATCAAAGAAATAGGTGTCTGAGTTGAAGATTACCTTCAGCCTCACCAGCAGAGGGGCATATATTGCAAGTTGAGTGCTTGGAGTTTCTGTTTGGCCTCTTCAAAAGAGTGCCTGCGCTGCTGGACTGATCGGGTGTTGTCAGGAATGATCATAATCCTGATTTTGAAACGAAATCTGGGTACGACCGCGCCTCACGAAGGACAGTGTCCCTGTCACGATAGTTCAGCAGATGTGCAATGAGTGGGCGGGCCGGGCCCTAGGAGGGGATTAGTGGGTCAAGGAACTATGTGCCCTCTCCACCACAAACTTGGGCGAGAGCTTGTCAGCCGGGATACAAGAACGCAACCACTCTTCCAGAAACTGCTCCACATCCGAAGTCTCCGTGCCCTCCAGAAATCCAACAAACAGAGATTGTTCCTTCACTAGCAGTTTTCGGCATCTTCAGCCCTATTATCAAGCCGTTGTCAAAAGCAGTTTGGAGTCCTGGGGTTTAAGGGTGGCCACCTCGTCCTCCACCGTGGACATCCTGGTCTCCACCTCTGTTACACAGCCGGCAACATTTCTGAGGTCCTGACACAATAACAAAACATCAACACGCACCACACCCACCTTAGTCTTGACTGCCTCTCTCGAGTCTTGGATCACATGAAGGATTATGATCAGGTCTGAGTGTGCGGGGGCAGGTGCAGTCCCAGGTCTCCACCAGCGGCCCTAGATGCGGCGGATGCCGGCTTGGTAAACTGGTCAATCTTTGTTTAGGCCGGGGCCAGGGGGGTGGTCTGTCTCAACCCATCTATACCAAGACATCTCCGACTGGAAGAGAAGCAGACTGCACTCCACCATCTATGGCCCACTTACCCCAAGGGTCAGCACGAGCAGCCAGGGCAGCAGCATTCACACGGCAGTTAATAGCCATCCATGCGAGGACCAGGGGGAGCAGAAAGGTTCGTCACCAGCCAGGAGTCCCAATGCCTCAGGAGCAACTCATAACACTAGCCCCCACTGCTGGAGCAGGGCTCACACACAGAGATGTCAGAGCAGCAGCTTGAGGGGGTGGGGGGGCAAACAGGCAAAGTCCAGGAGGGAGGGGCTGGCACAGCAACGGTAATGTCAAGGTAAAGCTCGGGACAGGCGCCGCCATTGCATCCAGTCATATTTGTGGCCCGCGAGGTGGGGAGGAGACAGAAGGTACCCCGTCCAAGAATTTTGGGCAGTTTCACACACCAGGCTCAGGGCGGAACAAGTATCATCAGCAAAGGCCTATGGCAGCCCCCGTTCTAGTATTCCCCTCAGCCGCAGCAGGCCCCAGCAAAATGATGAAGGGGGTGGGAGATGCTTGGGTGGGCAAGAGGGACACCCAGCCCCCAAATCATTGCCCAGATGTCGTCCGTCAAAGCCAGGCCGAAGCCCGTCACCCTAACAGCAGTCCCTCGACACCCCAGGCCTCACCACGAATCAGAGGCCTCAGCTGCCCCGGCGCCAGCTTTGCTGTAGTCCTATGAGTGATACAAAAGGGGATGATGGACGGAACGTTTGAGCCAATCAAACACTCACCCCCAGTCAACTGATCTGGGTTTAATCCATCATCATTCTTTAGCTCACTCCACCACCCCAGTTCAGACATGGCCATATGCAAATCAGTCTGACCCTGTGCCTCATGGGAACAGTCCAGCCCGAACTGCCAAGCCATGTCTTCCCTGGACCGGAAACAAGCATCCCAGGACCGGTTTCTGGCATTCCAGCCGTCATCAGCCAGGCTTGCTTGAATCCAGTGGCAAAGTGAGCAAGGGACCCACGTCTGGGCATACCCCCGCCAACTTAGGGCGAACAAAGCGATACAAAAGGGGATGATGGACGGAACGTTTGAGCCAATCAAACACTCACCCCCAGTCAACTGATCTGGGTTTAATCCATCATCATTCTTTAGCTCACTCCACCACCCCAGTTCAGACATGGCCATATGCAAATCAGTCTGACCCTGTGCCTCATGGGAACAGTCCAGCCCGAACTGCCAAGCCATGTCTTCCCTGGACCGGAAACAAGCATCCCAGGACCGGTTTCTGGCATTCCAGCCGTCATCAGCCAGGCTTGCTTGAATCCAGTGGCAAAGTGAGCAAGGGACCCACGTCTGGGCATACCCCCGCCAACTTAGGGCGAACAAAGCGATACAAAAGGGGATGATGGACGGAACGTTTGAGCCAATCAAACACTCACCCCCAGTCAACTGATCTGGGTTTAATCCATCATCATTCTTTAGCTCACTCCACCACCCCAGTTCAGACATGGCCATATGCAAATCAGTCTGACCCTGTGCCTCATGGGAACAGTCCAGCCCGAACTGCCAAGCCATGTCTTCCCTGGACCGGAAACAAGCATCCCAGGACCGGTTTCTGGCATTCCAGCCGTCATCAGCCAGGCTTGCTTGAATCCAGTGGCAAATTGAGCAAGGGACCCACGTCTGGGCATACCCCCGCCAACTTAGGGCGAACAAAGCGATACAAAAGGGGATGATGGACGGAACGTTTGAGCCAATCAAACACTCACCCCCAGTCAACTGATCTGGGTTTAATCCATCATCATTCTTTAGCTCACTCCACCACCCCAGTTCAGACATGGCCATATGCAAATCAGTCTGACCCTGTGCCTCATGGGAACAGTCCAGCCCGAACTGCCAAGCCATGTCTTCCCTGGACCGGAAACAAGCATCCCAGGACCGGTTTCTGGCATTCCAGCCGTCATCAGCCAGGCTTGCTTGAATCCAGTGGCAAAGTGAGCAAGGGACCCACGTCTGGGCATACCCCGCCAACTTAGGGCGAACAAAGCGATACAAAAGGGGATGATGGACGGAACGCTTGAGCCAATCAAACACTCACCCCCAGTCAACTGATCTGGGTTTAATCCATCATCATTCTTTAGCTCACTCCACCACCCCAGTTCAGACATGGCCATATGCAAATCAGTCTGACCCTGTGCCTCATGGGAACAGTCCAGCCCGAACTGCCAAGCCATGTCTTCCCTGGACCGGAAACAAGCATCCCAGGACCGGTTTCTGGCATTCCAGCCGTCATCAGCCAGGCTTGCTTGAATCCAGTGGCAAAGTGAGCAAGGGACCCACGTCTGGGCATACCCCCGCCAACTTAGGGCGAACAAAGCGATACAAAAGGGGATGATGGACGGAACGTTTGAGCCAATCAAACACTCACCCCCAGTCAACTCATCTGGGTTTAATCCATCATCATTCTTTAGCTCACTCCACCACCCCAGTTCAGACATGGCCATATGCAAATCAGTCTGACCCTGTGCCTCATGGGAACAGTCCAGCCCGAACTGCCAAGCCATGTCTTCCCTGGACCGGAAACAAGCATCCCAGGACCGGTTTCTGGCATTCCAGCCGTCATCAGCCAGGCTTGCTTGAATCCAGTGGCAAAGTGAGCAAGGGACCCACGTCTGGGCATACCCCCGCCAACTTAGGGCGAACAAAGCGATACAAAAGGGGATGATGGACGGAACGTTTGAGCCAATCAAACACTCACCCCCAGTCAACTGATCTGGGTTTAATCCATCATCATTCTTTAGCTCACTCCACCACCCCAGTTCAGACATGGCCATATGCAAATCAGTCTGACCCTGTGCCTCATGGGAACAGTCCAGCCCGAACTGCCAAGCCATGTCTTCCCTGGACCGGAAACAAGCATCCCAGGACCGGTTTCTGGCATTCCAGCCGTCATCAGCCAGGCTTGCTTGAATCCAGTGGCAAAGTGAGCAAGGGACCCACGTCTGGGCATACCCCGCCAACTTAGGGCGAACAAAGCGATACAAAAGGGGATGATGGACGGAACGTTTGAGCCAATCAAACACTCACCCCCAGTCAACTGATCTGGGTTTAATCCATCATCATTCTTTAGCTCACTCCACCACCCCAGTTCAGACATGGCCATATGCAAATCAGTCTGACCCTGTGCCTCATGGGAACAGTCCAGCCCGAACTGCCAAGCCATGTCTTCCCTGGACCGGAAACAAGCATCCCAGGACCGGTTTCTGGCATTCCAGCCGTCATCAGCCAGGCTTGCTTGAATCCAGTGGCAAAGTGAGCAAGGGACCCACGTCTGGGCATACCCCCGCCAACTTAGGGCGAACAAAGCGATACAAAAGGGGATGATGGACGGAACGTTTGAGCCAATCAAACACTCACCCCCAGTCAACTGATCTGGGTTTAATCCATCATCATTCTTTAGCTCACTCCACCACCCCAGTTCAGACATGGCCATATGCAAATCAGTCTGACCCTGTGCCTCATGGGAACAGTCCAGCCCGAACTGCCAAGCCATGTCTTCCCTGGACCGGAAACAAGCATCCCAGGACCGGTTTCTGGCATTCCAGCCGTCATCAGCCAGGCTTGCTTGAATCCAGTGGCAAAGTGAGCAAGGGACCCACGTCTGGGCATACCCCCGCCAACTTAGGGCGAACAAAGCGATACAAAAGGGGATGATGGACGGAACGTTTGAGCCAATCAAACACTCACCCCCAGTCAACTGATCTGGGTTTAATCCATCATCATTCTTTAGCTCACTCCACCACCCCAGTTCAGACATGGCCATATGCAAATCAGTCTGACCCTGTGCCTCATGGGAACAGTCCAGCCCGAACTGCCAAGCCATGTCTTCCCTGGACCGGAAACAAGCATCCCAGGACCGGTTTCTGGCATTCCAGCCGTCATCAGCCAGGCTTGCTTGAATCCAGTGGCAAAGTGAGCAAGGGACCCACGTCTGGGCATACCCCCGCCAACTTAGGGCGAACAAAGCGATACAAAAGGGGATGATGGACGGAACGTTTGAGCCAATCAAACACTCACCCCCAGTCAACTGATCTGGGTTTAATCCATCATCATTCTTTAGCTCACTCCACCACCCCAGTTCAGACATGGCCATATGCAAATCAGTCTGACCCTGTGCCTCATGGGAACAGTCCAGCCCGAACTGCCAAGCCATGTCTTCCCTGGACCGGAAACAAGCATCCCAGGACCGGTTTCTGGCATTCCAGCCGTCATCAGCCAGGCTTGCTTGAATCCAGTGGCAAAGTGAGCAAGGGACCCACGTCTGGGCATACCCCCGCCAACTTAGGGCGAACAAAGCGATACAAAAGGGGATGATGGACGGAACGTTTGAGCCAATCAAACACTCACCCCCAGTCAACTGATCTGGGTTTAATCCATCATCATTCTTTAGCTCACTCCACCACCCCAGTTCAGACATGGCCATATGCAAATCAGTCTGACCCTGTGCCTCATGGGAACAGTCCAGCCCGAACTGCCAAGCCATGTCTTCCCTGGACCGGAAACAAGCATCCCAGGACCGGTTTCTGGCATTCCAGCCGTCATCAGCCAGGCTTGCTTGAATCCAGTGGCAAAGTGAGCAAGGGACCCACGTCTGGGCATACCCCCGCCAACTTAGGGCGAACAAAGCGATACAAAAGGGGATGATGGACGGAACGTTTGAGCCAATCAAACACTCACCCCCAGTCAACTGATCTGGGTTTAATCCATCATCATTCTTTAGCTCACTCCACCACCCCAGTTCAGACATGGCCATATGCAAATCAGTCTGACCCTGTGCCTCATGGGAACAGTCCAGCCCGAACTGCCAAGCCATGTCTTCCCTGGACCGGAAACAAGCATCCCAGGACCGGTTTCTGGCATTCCAGCCGTCATCAGCCAGGCTTGCTTGAATCCAGTGGCAAAGTGAGCAAGGGACCCACGTCTGGGCATACCCCGCCAACTTAGGGCGAACAAAGCGATACAAAAGGGGATGATGGACGGAACGTTTGAGCCAATCAAACACTCACCCCCAGTCAACTGATCTGGGTTTAATCCATCATCATTCTTTAGCTCACTCCACCACCCCAGTTCAGACATGGCCATATGCAAATCAGTCTGACCCTGTGCCTCATGGGAACAGTCCAGCCCGAACTGCCAAGCCATGTCTTCCCTGGACCGGAAACAAGCATCCCAGGACCGGTTTCTGGCATTCCAGCCGTCATCAGCCAGGCTTGCTTGAATCCAGTGGCAAAGTGAGCAAGGGACCCACGTCTGGGCATACCCCCGCCAACTTAGGGCGAACAAAGCGATACAAAAGGGGATGATGGACGGAACGTTTGAGCCAATCAAACACTCACCCCCAGTCAACTGATCTGGGTTTAATCCATCATCATTCTTTAGCTCACTCCACCACCCCAGTTCAGACATGGCCATATGCAAATCAGTCTGACCCTGTGCCTCATGGGAACAGTCCAGCCCGAACTGCCAAGCCATGTCTTCCCTGGACCGGAAACAAGCATCCCAGGACCGGTTTCTGGCATTCCAGCCGTCATCAGCCAGGCTTGCTTGAATCCAGTGGCAAAGTGAGCAAGGGACCCACGTCTGGGCATACCCCCGCCAACTTAGGGCGAACAAAGCGATACAAAAGGGGATGATGGACGGAACGTTTGAGCCAATCAAACACTCACCCCCAGTCAACTGATCTGGGTTTAATCCATCATCATTCTTTAGCTCACTCCACCACCCCAGTTCAGACATGGCCATATGCAAATCAGTCTGACCCTGTGCCTCATGGGAACAGTCCAGCCCGAACTGCCAAGCCATGTCTTCCCTGGACCGGAAACAAGCATCCCAGGACCGGCTTCTGGCATTCCAGCCGTCATCAGCCAGGCTTGCTTGAATCCAGTGGCAAAGTGAGCAAGGGACCCACGTCTGGGCATACCCCCGCCAACTTAGGGCGAACAAAGCGATACAAAAGGGGATGATGGACGGAACGTTTGAGCCAATCAAACACTCACCCCCAGTCAACTGATCTGGGTTTAATCCATCATCATTCTTTAGCTCACTCCACCACCCCAGTTCAGACATGGCCATATGCAAATCAGTCTGACCCTGTGCCTCATGGGAACAGTCCAGCCCGAACTGCCAAGCCATGTCTTCCTGGACCGGAAACAAGCATCCCAGGACCGGTTTCTGGCATTCCAGCCGTCATCAGCCAGGCTTGCTTGAATCCAGTGGCAAAGTGAGCAAGGGACCCACGTCTGGGCATACCCCCGCCAACTTAGGGCGAACAAAGCGATACAAAAGGGGATGATGGACGGAACGTTTGAGCCAATCAAACACTCACCCCCAGTCAACTGATCTGGGTTTAATCCATCATCATTCTTTAGCTCACTCCACCACCCCAGTTCAGACATGGCCATATGCAAATCAGTCTGACCCTGTGCCTCATGGGAACAGTCCAGCCCGAACTGCCAAGCCATGTCTTCCCTGGACCGGAAACAAGCATCCCAGGACCGGTTTCTGGCATTCCAGCCGTCATCAGCCAGGCTTGCTTGAATCCAGTGGCAAAGTGAGCAAGGGACCCACGTCTGGGCATACCCCCGCCAACTTAGGGCGAACAAAGCGATACAAAAGGGGATGATGGACGGAACGTTTGAGCCAATCAAACACTCACCCCCAGTCAACTGATCTGGGTTTAATCCATCATCATTCTTTAGCTCACTCCACCACCCCAGTTCAGACATGGCCATATGCAAATCAGTCTGACCCTGTGCCTCATGGGAACAGTCCAGCCCGAACTGCCAAGCCATGTCTTCCCTGGACCGGAAACAAGCATCCCAGGACCGGTTTCTGGCATTCCAGCCGTCATCAGCCAGGCTTGCTTGAATCCAGTGGCAAAGTGAGCAAGGGACCCACGTCTGGGCATACCCCGCCAACTTAGGGCGAACAAAGCGATACAAAAGGGGATGATGGACGGAACGTTTGAGCCAATCAAACACTCACCCCCAGTCAACTGATCTGGGTTTAATCCATCATCATTCTTTAGCTCACTCCACCACCCCAGTTCAGACATGGCCATATGCAAATCAGTCTGACCCTGTGCCTCATGGGAACAGTCCAGCCCGAACTGCCAAGCCATGTCTTCCCTGGACCGGAAACAAGCATCCCAGGACCGGTTTCTGGCATTCCAGCCGTCATCAGCCAGGCTTGCTTGAATCCAGTGGCAAAGTGAGCAAGGGACCCACGTCTGGGCATACCCCCGCCAACTTAGGGCGAACAAAGCGATACAAAGGGGATGATGGACGGAACGTTTGAGCCAATCAAACACTCACCCCCAGTCAACTGATCTGGGTTTAATCCATCATCATTCTTTAGCTCACTCCACCACCCCAGTTCAGACATGGCCATATGCAAATCAGTCTGACCCTGTGCCTCATGGGAACAGTCCAGCCCGAACTGCCAAGCCATGTCTTCCCTGGACCGGAAACAAGCATCCCAGGACCGGTTTCTGGCATTCCAGCCGTCATCAGCCAGGCTTGCTTGAATCCAGTGGCAAAGTGAGCAAGGGACCCACGTCTGGGCATACCCCCGCCAACTTAGGGCGAACAAAGCGATACAAAAGGGGATGATGGACGGAACGTTTGAGCCAATCAAACACTCACCCCCAGTCAACTGATCTGGGTTTAATCCATCATCATTCTTTAGCTCACTCCACCACCCCAGTTCAGACATGGCCATATGCAAATCAGTCTGACCCTGTGCCTTGTATCGCTTTGTTCGCCCTAAGTTGGCGGGGGTATGCCCAGACGTGGGTCCCTTGCTCACTTTGCCACTGGATTCAAGCAAGCCTGGCTGATGACGGCTGGAATGCCAGAAACCGGTCCTAGGATGCTTGTTTCCGGTCCAGGGAAGACATGGCTTGGCAGTTCGGGCTGGACTGTTCCCATGAGGCACAGGGTCAGACTGATTTGCATATGGCCATGTCTGAACTGGGGTGGTGGAGTGAGCTAAAGAATGATGATGGATTAAACCCAGATCAGTTGACTGGGAGTGAGTGTTTGATTGGCTCAAACGTTCCGTCCATCATCCCCTTTTGTATCGCTTGTTCGCCCTAAGTTGGCGGGGGTATGCCCAGACGTGGGTCCCTTGCTCACTTTGCCACTGGATTCAAGCAAGCCTGGCTGATGACGGCTGGAATGCCAGAAACCGGTCCTAGGATGCTTGTTTCCGGTCCAGGGAAGACATGGCTTGGCAGTTCGGGCTGGACTGTTCCCATGAGGCACAGGGTCAGACTGATTTGCATATGGCCATGTCTGAACTGGGGTGGTGGAGTGAGCTAAAGAATGATGATGGATTAAACCCAGATCAGTTGACTGGGAGTGAGTGTTTGATTGGCTCAAACGTTCCGTCCATCATCCCCTTTTGTATCGCTTTGTTCGCCCTAAGTTGGCGGGGGTATGCCCAGACGTGGGTCCCTTGCTCACTTTGCCACTGGATTCAAGCAAGCCTGGCTGATGACGGCTGGAATGCCAGAAACCGGTCCTAGGATGCTTGTTTCCGGTCCAGGGAAGACATGGCTTGGCAGTTCGGGCTGGACTGTTCCCATGAGGCACAGGGTCAGACTGATTTGCATATGGCCATGTCTGAACTGGGGTGGTGGAGTGAGCTAAAGAATGATGATGGATTAAACCCAGATCAGTTGACTGGGAGTGAGTGTTTGATTGGCTCAAACGTTCCGTCCATCATCCCCTTTTGTATCGCTTGTTCGCCCTAAGTTGGCGGGGGTATGCCCAGACGTGGGTCCCTTGCTCACTTTGCCACTGGATTCAAGCAAGCCTGGCTGATGACGGCTGGAATGCCAGAAACCGGTCCTAGGATGCTTGTTTCCGGTCCAGGGAAGACATGGCTTGGCAGTTCGGGCTGGACTGTTCCCATGAGGCACAGGGTCAGACTGATTTGCATATGGCCATGTCTGAACTGGGGTGGTGGAGTGAGCTTAAGAATGATGATGGATTAAACCCAGATCAGTTGACTGGGAGTGAGTGTTTGATTGGCTCAAACGTTCCGTCCATCATCCCCTTTGTATCGCTTTGTTCGCCCTAAGTTGGCGGGGGTATGCCCAGACGTGGGTCCCTTGCTCACTTTGCCACTGGATTCAAGCAAGCCTGGCTGATGACGGCTGGAATGCCAGAAACCGGTCCTAGGATGCTTGTTTCCGGTCCAGGGAAGACATGGCTTGGCAGTTCGGGCTGGACTGTTCCCATGAGGCACAGGGTCAGACTGATTTGCATATGGCCATGTCTGAACTGGGGTGGTGGAGTGAGCTAAAGAATGATGATGGATTAAACCCAGATCAGTTGACTGGGAGTGAGTGTTTGATTGGCTCAAACGTTCCGTCCATCATCCCCTTTTGTATCGCTTTGTTCGCCCTAAGTTGGCGGGGGTATGCCCAGACGTGGGTCCCTTGCTCACTTTGCCACTGGATTCAAGCAAGCCTGGCTGATGACGGCTGGAATGCCAGAAACCGGTCCTAGGATGCTTGTTTCCGGTCCAGGGAAGACATGGCTTGGCAGTTCGGGCTGGACTGTTCCCATGAGGCACAGGGTCAGACTGATTTGCATATGGCCATGTCTGAACTGGGGTGGTGGAGTGAGCTAAAGAATGATGATGGATTAAACCCAGATCAGTTGACTGGGAGTGAGTGTTTGATTGACTCAAACGTTCCGTCCATCATCCCCTTTGTATCGCTTTGTTCGCCCTAAGTTGGCGGGGGTATGCCCAGACGTGGGTCCCTTGCTCACTTTGCCACTGGATTCAAGCAAGCCTGGCTGATGACGGCTGGAATGCCAGAAACCGGTCCTAGGATGCTTGTTTCCGGTCCAGGGAAGACATGGCTTGGCAGTTCGGGCTGGACTGTTCCCATGAGGCACAGGGTCAGACTGATTTGCATATGGCCATGTCTGAACTGGGGTGGTGGAGTGAGCTAAAGAATGATGATGGATTAAACCCAGATCAGTTGACTGGGAGTGAGTGTTTGATTGGCTCAAACGTTCCGTCCATCATCCCCTTTTGTATCGCGTAGTCCTATGAGTGGCAGTCTCCCTCGCTGCTATCCGGTGGTCTCACCTGGATCCACAATCTCAACTGCACCGCAGCTGGCACGGCCCCCGTGCAAGCCGCCATCTTGGAAATGGTCGCAGCAATAACGAGATCCTCTGGGGGGGCCACGGCACTGCCCAGTAGCTCCCACACCGCAGCCGCCCAGCTCCATAGCTACATGTGGCCCTTTACACTCGAATGGGGAGGGAAATTAAAGTTGGTGCCAGGCAGGATAGGCACAGATGGGATCGGGACCTCAGGAGTAAACTCAGTTCACGGCCACCATCTTGGCCGCCGTGGCCACTCCCCCAGGAGCCCCATAATTTTTAGTTTCACTTCCAGTATTGCAATAAATGATAAACATTGCTCAACACCTATTATACTAGAGTTTCTGAATGTCTGGAATGTGTGAAATTTGCCTTCCTCCATTAGGCAACCTAATGTCCTCACACTTGCAGTCTCCCAAGCTTTGCCATCCATTTTCCTAGTTAATCTATTGCAAGACGGCAGTGACCATATTGGTAGCTGTGGGGTAAAAGGCATCCTTAGTAATAGTGTACGACACCATTCTGGTCATTCAGTATCTCACGATCCTTATTAGCTTCACATATTTAGTGCATTTTGTACTCTGTTTAAACAGACATTATAGTAGGCCTCTATCTTCGCAACCATACATCCTGTATGTCAGATATGCATTAATAGTGCCCAACACTCCCTGGCCACCCACTGCTGCTGCACTGCACTGCACTGCATTAGAGTTCCATGGTTGCAGCTCCAAGTCCTCCATCCGCTGTGAGGAGTTGTAATTTCTTTAAGAAGCATCTGTGGCACTGAGCTCCCAATATCAGGTCTGACAGCATACCACTGATTCTACCAAACAAACCTTTCAGGAGTTTTACTGGCATTGCAGCAAACAGATTTAACAGTTGTGGTAGAACAATCATTTTAGACTGAGCTATCCTGCCTTGTCCCATTATGGGGAGGTTTTTCCTGGGTCAGTGAATCCTGCTACCCCCGTGTTTTATGAATATTCCCATCAATTAAATCTTCTTCTGCTCTATACACATATACTCCCAAGTAGCTGAGCATTGTTTTCTCAAAACCAATATATGAGATCATTGCAGTTTGGGGGAAGCTCAATTCAGTTGTCTCAATTAATAAAGACAAGCCCTGCCTATGTTGATTTTCAGCCCAGATACTTCCGCAAAGTCTCATAGCACCTGTAATACCACAACAATGTCTACTATCGCTCTTCTCAGGTATAAAAGAATGTCGACTACATGCAGCAAGATAACATGTCTCTTGGTCTATATCGATATCCCACAGCATTCAGAATTTTGGCTAAATTTTGCTGCCAGAGGTTCCAGAGCCAGGACAAACAAGAGAGGGGAAAGCAGACAGCCCCGATGTGTTCCCCTTCCTGCCTCCCATCTCTCTAATATTATCCTACCCATCTTATTCCTAGCTGTTGGCCGTCTATGCAATAAATAGATCCATCTCAACTTTTCTGTTCCAACTCCAGTGTTTGCAAACACCCTAAAAAGATATTCCCAATTCAGAGTGTCAAAAGACTTCTCCATATCTATAACATCATAACAGGTGGTGTGTCTCTCTCTATGGACACTATTCCTGAACATGGATGAGGCATTCAGTGTTCATAGTAGTGCATCTACTGGGTATAAAACCTGTTTGGTCATTTTGAACAAGGTCTGTCTTCAGGGGCATTGGCCTGTTGGCCAACACCTTGGCCAGCACTTTATGGTCTAAGTTAAGCATTGAGCAGGGGCCATAAACTTTTGTCTGTAGTGGGTCATGTCCTACTTGGGGGTCGCCACTATGATGGTCTCTCTTGTTGTTAGTGGTAGGGCCCCAATCGTGCAGGCTGGCTCATACAATTTCTGCAGTTTGAGAGCCAGCAACCCGGCATATGCGGTATAAGATTCTGCTGGGAGTCCATCCCTGCCAAGCGTCTTCCCGTTACTGAACCTTTCATTTCTTCCATACTGTTAGAAATTGGGTCTCTAGTTGGCAGAGGTATGCACCCTGTCCAAGTAGGGACCACAATCCTAGTCAGGGTAGGTCAGAACATTATCCTAAATTATCCTGTGCTCACCCTCCAGTAGCTTGGCACAGAGCAGGCAGGCTTAACTTAGAAGGCAATGTGTAAAGTATCTGTGCAATAACTCATACAATAACACAGTAAATACCCCACAAAAAGACTCCACAACAGTGTAGAAAAATAGAGAATATTTATCTGAGTACAACACGACCAAAAGAATCAAAATCCATCAAGTAGAAGTCGAGATATTAACGGTTGCAGGAATAAATTCGATAAAGCGCTTAGAAGCAGGTAACTTCAGGTCGCGAGGGACAGGTGGAAATCCAAAATTCAGGCCGACTACGACGGAGCACGGGCCGGCAACAGGACCCACTTGGGCCCGCTGAACACATTACTTGGATCCTGGGGTGCAGTCTGCTCGGCGAGGCTGGGTGTATTCCGGCATTGGTTCCAAGAGACTGTGCGGCGAGGCTTTGCGCTGCTTCATGTCAAACTTGGCAGAAACTCAGCTGCAGAACCCACTTCTGAGGCCCAGAACTTTGAGGGGGCACCTTAGTCAAGGGTGGGACTCACAGAAGGCAGAGTCCAGTAGCGCCAGCAGAACTGCAGGACGTATTTTGTGTCCCTGAGACATCGGAAACAGGAGGCAAGCTAGCAAACCTTGGAGATCGCCTTGGAAGGAAGGCAGAGTTCAGCTCTCCTTCAGCAGAGTCAGAGAGCCACAGGCAGGGCCGGACTGGCCATAGCGGGCACCGGGCGTTTCCCCGGTAGGCCGCTAGGGTGGGGGCCGGTTTTGGGCCCCTGGGGGGCCGTTTTTGTTACCGGGGGTCGGCAATATCGGCCCCCGGTAACAAAATCGGCCGAAACCGGCCCTCGCAAGCTGCTCAGCTGCACTCCCCCTCACCCCAGCAGTTTGCCAGGGCCGGTTTCTGTTCCCAGTCCGGCCCTGGCCACAGGCAGCAGGGCAACAACCTGGCAGCAGTCCTCCCAAGAAAGCAATCCAGTTGAGTCCTTTGAGCAGCACCGCAGTTATTCTGACAGAGATTCGGTGTAGGCCCATAAGTGACTGATTTGGGAGGGTCAGAGACGAAGTACTTATACCCAAATGTGCCTTTGATGTGGGCGAAACTTCAAAGAGTGGTTTTGAAGTGCCTGGGTACCCCTTTCAAAACAGTCCTGTCTGCCAGGTTATCTACGAGGATCACCAGCCATTTGTGTGGGTTCAGGTCATTATTTTTTGCTGTCCCAGTGAGAGCCCCCTTTCCTCCCATCTGCCCAGGCCAGCCATCGTAATGCAGATTGATGCCGATAGGTGCAACCACCCCTGGCCTTTATGTGTTTATGGCTGTCTGGGAGGAATGCATGAATGGGAACTGCCACCCATCCAGATGTGTCTTGGAGACAGGCTGGAGCACAGAGAGCAAAGTTAAGAGCAGAAAAATGCCCACTCTCTAAAAGCGCCATTTCTGCACTAGTATTGTTAAATCCAACCTTACCAGCAAAGCGTGTTTATCACTACTATTCCACTCATACCAAACATGATAAACCTACTCCCCTGGGATCATGAATTATCACTTAGAAGCATGTAAGGGAATTTCCAATGCTTAGTCTATGAGAGGAGTAGGCCTCACAATAGTGAAAAATGAAATTGGCCGCCTTTCACTACCAGGACATGTAAAAAATAAAAGTACAGGTCCTACCTTTTACTTACATAGCACCCTGCCTTTTGGGTTACAAAGGGCCTTCCTTACGGGTGACTTATATGTAATAAAAGGGGAGTTTAAGGCTTGGCAAGGAGCATTAAATGCCAAGTCGAAGTGGCAGTAAACTGCACACACAGGCACTGCAGTGGCAGGCCTGAGACATGGTTAGAGGGCTACTTATGTAGGTGGCACAAGCAGTGCTCAGACCCACTAGTATCATTTAATTTACAGGCCCGGGGCACATGTAGTGCGCTTTACTAGGGATTTATAAGTAAATTAAATATGCCAATTGGGTATGAGCCAATGTTACCATGTTTTAGGGAGAGACCACGTGCACTTTAGCACTGGGTAGCAGTGGTAAAGTGCGCAGAGTCCTAAAGCCAGCAAAAATTATGTCTGAAAAAGAGGAGAAGGAAGGCAAAACATTTGGGGTGACCCTGCAAAGAGAGCCATTTTCCAACACATACCAATTGGTGATTCCAGTTCCTCAGCCTGCAACTTATTCAGAATGCCACCGGCTATTGCTTGCAGGCCGGTATTCACGGCATGCCCAAGTCCCATTTAGATTTGCAATTACAGGTGTGTCGTCTGACCCTAGCCATATGGTCTATCTTCAGTAGGGATCCTGCTAAATGTACAGTAGCACCAGATCCAATCGGGATTGTGTACTCCTGAATAATGTGTATAGTCTGTAGCATGTCTTGCAGGCTCCAGTTAGTTAACCATGCCACCATCTATCCATGATTTTGTCACCCCACAGCGAAGCCACATGCACTCCGGGCACCAGCTGCTTATAGAGAGAGGAGTAAAAGTCACATAGGTCAGAGTTGGACACATAGATGCTAACCAACGTGAGTGTTTTAACATTTAGAAAATCATCTACAAAACCAAATCTCCCATTGGGATCCATATCTACTTTTTACGCAGCATATGGTGTGCCCTGTTTAATCCAAACCAAAGCAACCCTGGCACAGGACGAGTACACTGTGCAATACAAATGCCCTTTTCTCTGATTGTACATCTTTGCTCCCTCTGATTTTCCCTGGTGTGTTTCTTGCAGACATGCTTTCTATACCACACCGACATAAGGTGGAGTGTATTTGATATATTTTAGTCATGCTCCCCATACCGCTAACATTCCACGTCACAATCTTGTATTTATGTACATTTGGCAATGCATTAGCCATCTAAGTCAATATAACATCATTTCATACAGAAGAATGAGCAACACAGGGAATATTCCTCATTCAGATAAGATATCCAACCTCAAGCGACAGCACCACATTCAATTACTGCCAAATATGTAACACTCCACAAGAAAGACAACATATGTTTGCGAACATGCATGTAACAAATGCAGAGCTTGTACATTTCAACTTGAATCCAAAGGCTCAAAACCAATATAGTAACCAGTAACTTTGAAACAACAGTCACCCTTTAGACCTCTTGTGGGTCCCTGTAGGACAGCAGATGCAAGAAAGAAACAGAAAAGTGAGAAGAAAAGAGAAGGCACCACAAATGAGAGCACCCTCGCCGGTAACAGAAAGTTGTGAACAACTCATAGCATTATAATGGCAACATCTTGTTTACAACATGCAGACCACAGATCCACTAAAGTCTTTTGCTACCATCAGAACAGATCATTTCCCAGTCATCCCTCCTTTCCAGGTACCCCTGCAACATTCCCAGTACTTGTCAAAACAAATCATCAACCAGTGTCGGGATCACAAGAGGTCTCCCGTCAAGCTCAAATTCGGAGTCCCCAATTCCAACTCGAGATCCATTTTCCACATACTCCAGATCTGATTGTTCATTATGTGATTCTTGCTGTACGTTTCCATTTTAATATTTTTTCGATTGTCTTCAGTTGTTCAGACTTGGCTTGGTTGGATGTGGGTTTGCGTTCCAACCGTCTTGTCAATCTGTTTAGTCTCCTTGTGTGTCTAACACACTCCCTTGGAGAGTCTAGTTTGACTTTCCTTTCCATGGCTTTATTCATCACCCAGGCAAAGGCGTCCTTAGGCAACATAAAATAGTGCAACACCCCATTATCAATAACTCTGAGCTGAGCCAGAAACATCAACATGAATTTGAGGAGAAGTATTTGAAGGTTCTTTTTATCCTCAATGTAGGAAGCTTGGTTTTTTTCTGGAATCTAACAGTGTAGTCAGGAAATAAAAACACTTTACACCTCCCTACTTCGATTGGGCCCCTTTCCCTTGTCTTTGCATCCATAAGACTTTTGCAACCACTGGTCATGAGGAAAGAACTGGTTTTCTGGGAGCCAATGGCACTCTGTGCGCTCTCTCAATTGAGAAAACATGTGATAGACCTCTGGAGCACACTCGGTCCACTAACCATTTTTCTAAAACTTGTTAGGTGCTGTAGCCCTCTACATTTTCCAGTAGTCCCACAATCCTGATGCTGTTCCTTCTGAATCATCCCTTTGCTTGTTGTTCCTTATGAATCAGCTCTTTCCATCTTTGGCCCTTTGTTCCAGAGTTTCCATTTGTCTTCTAAAGTCAGTGAAATTTTGTTTCAGTTCCTGCACGCTGGGTCTTGTACTAGCCATTGCCGATTCCACCTCCATCAGCCTCTGTGCGAGCTTTGCCTGCTCAGCTATAGTGAGATTTAAGTCTATAGCTGCACCATCCATTTTGGTTTCTAATGCTGCTCATTAGGCTGTTATTGACTCCAGTATTGCTTCCAATTTGTCAACGGGTTGTAGAGGCATTGCCTGAGTGGTTGTTGGCCTTTCTGTTGTTTGGCAAGTTGTCATCCACTCTACAACTGGCCAGTGGTGGACCTTGCATGTTTTTGCATGAACTGCAAGCTGCTCTTTGGTTTTCCCGTCTCAGAAATTATTACGAATGTACACTTAGTTTCTGTTACGCTGTCCTGCAGCAACAGTAGTACTGATCGCTCGGCAAGGATCCTGTCTCCAAAGATCTGGGAAGCAACTAGTTTGTTCAGTTAAATCGAATCAAATATCAGTTTTCCCCCTGGCTATCTGTTGAGGTTGCAATTTCACTGCAAACAGGGGGGTGGAGGGGAAGGAGAAACAGACGACAGATCAATCACAGGGCCTGTAGCCAGAAGATGTTTCAGCATTCCAACTTCTCCCGTTCCACATAGGTATGTAGCGTAGATAAAGGATTGCACAACATTCCGGCCAAATCTCAAACTTCTAACTTCAGAGAATTCAAGTCTTCACCGCCCATACACAGCGCAGATGTTTACAGGAATGCACACAGTGACTGGGGGAAGGTAGCGGGCACACTTTTAATAAGGCACCTAACACCAATGTGTATTCAGGACAAAGTGGTGGTTTCTGTTAGCTCCAACACTGGTCCATAATAACTCCTGCGGGGTGTGACATTCAATTTTAGAAATTATTGGCCTCATCTATAAGAAAATGATGCAGCGCGGCGCCGCAAGCCATTTAGCTGTGACGTGCTGCGTCATTTTCAAAGCACAGGGATGCATCTAATTAACAACAATACAACGCATCCCTGTGCTTTACCTTGCTCTGGTGCACAATTGGCTGCCCTTGCGCCATTGCCAGCGCAGGCACCCTTGCGTCATTTTGCAAGGGTGCCTGCACTACGGGATGATTGTTTTGTGCAGGAAGGGACACCTTCCTGCACAAAAACAATCATTAATGGCAGTTTCCTCTTTCCATGCGTGCTGCAGAATGCAGCACACATAGAAAGAGAAAAAAACGAGGAGAAATAAAAATATTTCTCGTCATTGCACCATTCTTTGGTGCTTCTGACGCATTACCAGTTTTACTAAATGTTGTAAATCTGGGCATGTGTCAAGTTACATTGATGTTGCTTGGGAACACCCACAGCAACACCTATGGAACTCTCGTTTCACGCGAGTAATGGGTGAAAGGGGGCCATATTTACAAGGCCATGAAAAGTCACGCAGGGTGACTTTATGTAGCCTTGTAAATATGGGCAAGCCCATTGCGCCGCCAGTGCCTCAAAAAAAGTAACACACCTCCGGCGCAATCGGCTTGTAAATAAGCCTGCTGCCTTTGAGAAGTGTTCTTGAGTCTACAGCAGGACGTGGGAAATGAAGCACTTCTACCCGTAACTCAAACTGGCGTGCAGGGCGGGCCCACCACCCAGGTCACACGGGCTAGTCCATCACGGCCGCTTAGCTCACCGCAGGCCCTGCGGGGGTGCTGCTTTCAGCACTTAACACCACGCTTCAGTAGTTAATGACCGGCCTCAGCTATCAACCACTATCCTCCATTGTCTCACTGAGAAGGGCAGATCTTAAATTCTTATCTGGTCATTCTCTGAAGGCGACGCATTGGCAGGTATCTTCACTTCCACCTCAGGCTGAGTAGGGCAGATCCCCAGGCTGCGCTCAGGCCGATCTCTCTCCATAGGCCCCAGATCCCTCTTCATCACTCCGAGTGGGTTGTGCTCTGCTTACCCCAGCTCCCATGTTCAAGTCGCTGGACAGGGAGTCCATAACGTCCATGAGGCTTGTTGTGCAGTAGTGAAGTGTCACATGATATGATGCTTTATTGGGCGGAGATTCAATAATTCAACTTGTATGGTCCAAAAACATTTTCTCATTTGGCCTGTGCTGGTTTATTTTTGAAAACACTTTCTGTGTGTTCATTTTTAGGTTTCACCCCAACAGCGCGCACACGCTGTCAGCAAAATCAATTGTTAATAAAAAAACTTTAAAACAGGCTTAGAGTCCATCCATTACTTATCAATACTTACCATTGGTTGGCTTCCACGTCAATCTTGTTTCCTTGCTTCTCATTGGTTATGCATCCTGCTTCCTCCCGACTGCTAGCCCCCTCCTGCTTCCTTCCCAGGGCTTCTGTCCATGATGTGAAGCATTGATCTATCATAGCTTCCTGTTTGCGGCCAGTGGCCTTCTACTACATATGCGTTGGTCCAGGTACTTTTTTACTTTTTGCCAAACTCTCTAAAAGAGTGCATGGCCCTGTACAATCTCCCTCCCCATACCCTTACCCCATGCTCTCCTCCCATTGTCCTTTGTTGCCTCTTTTCCCCTCCCCCGTTGTTCCCCTGTATTGTTTCTACCCCCAAACCCTCCTCACGCTGACGGATGCTGTTCCCTCCCTCCTCCCAGGCACCTCTCTGTTGTTGCTTTGGCCCCCCGCCTACTGCCCATTGCTTCTGTTCCCTCCCTGCCCCACCCACCCAGCACTTTTCTAAACATATTGCACAGCAATGCAGGCAGCTGTGCAATATGGCTTAAAGAACAAAGTCCACTATGACACGGTCAACGCTGGCGGCATCACAGCGCTCTTTTCCATTACTTTAAGCAATGTTGCACAGCAACCAGCGCTACAGTGCATCATGTCTAAAAAAAATGACAAAGCCAATAGATATTGCATGGGCTAAACCATTTGGCTTTGCCAATGCTTCCCTCTGTGGGGGGGGTGCTCCTGTCTGCTAAATGTCGCTGGAGCTCTTGTTTTCCGTTCCAGTTATCTAATCTCGTCCTATTAATGACATCCTCTTTCGTTCTCCCTGTTACTGCTGGATTTGCAGTGAAAGTTTATTTTCTGCGACTCTCCGCGCTTGTTTGTGTTCACAGCAGTGGTGAATTGTTGGGAAACAGACAGAGACTGTGGTAATGCACTCTAGATGTCATACAACATAAAGAGTGACGTGCACTCCAGTTAAATAAAGATGATATAATACACTGGAATAACCCGGCTGTCAGGGTTAATCATCGTCAGCTGGAAGGTTTTCACATCACATTGTTTGTCGTCCTAAGAAAACCTTAAGGAGGTGGGTTTAAAATGACAGAACTGTCCACACACATTTCCAGATGAGCTTAAAATGCACCTTCCTGCAGCTACCTCTTTATAATAACGCCAAAATACAGCTCTGCTTCTACCCTGCAGTTTCTGTGGATTGGAAGATTGTCTCACACACAAATGCACAGGACAAAAATTAATAACTTTAGAAATGTGCAGTATTAATATACTGTTTTATTAACTAAGCAGTTGCCTAAGACTGAATTTCCAATTTCTTGACCAAACTCGAGCTTTAATATTAAAAAAGGATTGTGACATTGTAGTAGGCTGAGTGGCAGCAACTAATGGGTTTTTGAGATCTGGCCTCACAGAGTAGATGGTCACAAACAAAGAATATGCGCATGCGTGGAAAACACACCACTCCTGAAAACGCTCAAGGCCAGACCTATTGCTTTTGGCAGTGCTTGTACTGCTAGCCTCACCGGTTGTATCCATAATCTCAACTATCTTGTGAGAAAACGCAAACCAAACGAGATCACCGTGACCGTCTTTAGCAAAGAGCCTCTTGTACAAAAACTCTTTCACCCCTTGTTTATTGGCAGTTACAGTTGGCATCTCAAGTGGCATTGAGGGGGCACTTTCACAGCCATGATTAGACTCAATTTAAGCCCTCCACAATGTCCACGCTTTAAAACTTGGGAAGTTTCAAGGGTACTTAAGCGGTCTGATTCACAAAGGTAAACCTACACTTTTGCACAAGCTTACGTTTTTTGGTATTAACAAACTAGGAATTATTTGTTAATTTACGACTGCGGAGACAGGCCAATCTTTTTATGTCCTGAGTTCCTCGCCCCGACTGCGGAATCTTCGCAGTCATGATCTTACTATTAACTGGTAGTTTGTGAATACCAAATTATTTAAAACTTACACAAAAGTGTAAGTTTACCTTTGTGAGTTAGGCCCCAGAAACGTACATGAAACAGTGACTTTAAGTCGCAGCATTCTCTGCACTAGCAGCAGCACATCTGCGACCCACATCACAATACGGGGTGGTGTGGAGGCCTCTCCTACCAGGATCTGGGCACAGCTTTCCACACATCTTAAGAACAGAACCACACAGGACATTGAGACAAATTCATGGATCCCTAAAGAGGGGCCTACAGACCCCTTAGAGAGTTCCTTTGCTCACTCCTTTCTGGGATGAATGGACATGGAGCTACCAAGACCATCAAATTGAAGTTTAAGCATAAGATGACTGTCTCTCTACGCCTAAGGGCCTAGCTCTTTCCTAGAACCAATGCCAGTGCTTGCCCACAGTGTTGCTTATTCTAGTGGTGGTCACCTCACGCTACCCACAGCCATAGTCCAGAGTTTTCTAATTTGCTGCTGCATCATGGATTCAGGCATTCCCCTCAATGAAGTGCCATGAGAGCTGCAGGCTACTCAGATAATGTAATACCATGCCTTTGATGTCCCAGGTGTGGAACCTCAGACAAATGCGCCTTGCAGTGTATTGCAAGTTCTTAAAGCTTCAACAGCCAATTGCAACTCCAGCTCAGTCTCAGATAACAACCACACAGCATATCTTTCTGGCCAATCAGAAGGACTTATGAAACATGCTGACCCACAGACAGACGCAGGCCACTACCCCCCTCGCTAGTATACGCACTCACCCTGTGGCTTGTATGGTAGATGCACAGCATAGAAATGGAGCTGAGATCCTCTCGCTCTGTATTCCAAAAGATATTTCAATGAATTGTAAAACTGCTTGGGACAGCATGGAGAACAGTTTCAGAGCATCACCCTTCATCAGCCAGGCTAGCTTGAATCCAGTGGTATAGTGAGCATGGGACCCACGTCTGGGCATACCCTTCCCACTTAGGGCGACATATGCAAAAGAAACAATTGATGGACTAAATGCTGGACAATGCAAACATTCACCCCCAGTCACAAGGATCTGGGTTTAATCCATCATTCTTTTGCTCACCACCCCACCCCAGTTTGGACCCAGCCATATGCAAATCAGTCTTGACCCTGTTCCTCATGGGAACAGTCCAGCCCGAACTGCCAAGCCAGGTCCGCCCTGGACCGGAAACAAGCCTCCTGGGACCGGTTTCAGGGCACCACCCTTCATCAGCCAGGCTAGCTTGAATCCAGTGGTGTAGTGAGCATGGGACCCACGTCTGGGCATACCCTTCCCACTAAGGGCGACATATGCAAAAGAAACAATTGATGGACGGAATGCTGGACAATGCAAACATTCACCCCCAGTCACAAGGATCAGGGTTTAATCCATCATTCTTTTGCTCACCACACCACCCCAGTTTGGACCTAGCCATATGCAAATCAGTCTTGACCCCGTTCCTCATGGGGACAGTCCAGCCCGAACTGCCAAGCCAGGTCCGCCCTGGACCGGAAACAAGCCAGCTGGGACCGGTTTCAGGGCATCACCCTTCATCAGCCAGGCTAGCTTGAATCCAGTGGTGTAGTGAGCATGGGACCCACGTCTGGGCATACCCTTCCGACTAAGGGCGACATATGCAAAAGAAACAAATGATGGACAGAATGCTGGACAATGCAAACATTCACCCCCAGTCACAAGGATCTGAGTTTAATCCATCATTCTTTTGCTCACCACACCAGTCTCGACCCAGCCATATGCAAATCAGTCTTGACCCTGTTCCTCATGGGAACAGTCCAGCCCGAACTGCCAAGCCAGGTCCTCCCCGGACTGGAAACAAGCCTCCTGGGACCGGTTTCAGGGCATCACCCTTCATCAGCCAGGCTAGCTTGAATCCAGTGGTGTAGTGAGCATGGGACCCACGTCTGGGCATACCCTTCCCACTTAGGGCGACATATGCAAAAGAAACAATTGATGGACGGAATGCTGGACAATGCAAACATTCACCCCCAGTCACAAGGATCAGGGTTTAATCCATCATTCTTTTGCTCACCACACCACCCCAGTTTGGACCCAGCCATATGCAAATCAGTCTTGACTC
Organism: Calotriton arnoldi; assembly: GCA_963921515.1. Lineage (NCBI taxonomy): Eukaryota > Metazoa > Chordata > Amphibia > Caudata > Salamandridae > Calotriton > Calotriton arnoldi. The sequence continues at coordinate 142,086 of CAWUFW010018978.1, forward strand.
TGTTCCTCATGGGAACAGTCCAGCCCGAACTACCAAGCCAGGTCCTCCCTGGACCGGAAACAAGCCTCCTGGGACCGGTTTACTGGGCTTCACCCTTCATCAGCCAGGCTAGCTTGAATCCAGTGGTGTAGTGAGCATGGGACCCACGTCTGGGCATACCGTTCCCACTTAGGGTGACATATGCAAAAGAAACAATTGATGGACGGAATGCTGGACAATGCAAACAATCACCCCCAGTCACAAGGATCTGGGTTTAATCCATCATTCTTTTGCTCACCACACCACCCCAGTTTGGACCCAGCCATATACAAATCAGTCTTGACCCTGTTCCTCATGGGAACAGTCCAGCCCGAACTGCCAAGCCAGGTCCTCCCTGGACCGGAAACAAGCCTCCTGGGACCGGTTTCAGGGCATCACGCTTCATCAGCCAGGCTAGCTTGAATTTAGTGGTGTAGTGAGCATGGGACCCACGTCTGGGTATACCCTTCCCACTTAGGGCGACATATGCAAAAGAAACAATTGATGGACGGAATGCGGGACAATGCAAACATTCACCCCCAGTCACAAGGATCTGGGTTTAATCCATCATTCTTTTGCTCACCACACCACCCCAGTTTGGACCCAGCCATATGCAAATCAGTCTTGACCCTGTTCCTCATGGGAACAGTCCAGCCCGAAGTGCCAAGCCAGGTCCTCCCTGGACCGGAAACAAGCCTCCTGGGAGCGGTTTCAGGGCATCACCCTTCATCAGCCAGGCTAGCTGAATCCAGTGGTGTAGTGAGCATGGGACCCACGTCTGGGCATACCCTTCCCACTTAGGGCGACATATGGAAAAGAAACAATTGATATACGGAATGCTGGACAATGCAAACATTCACCCCCAGTCACAAGGATCTGAGTTTAATCCATCATTCTTTTGCTCACCACACCACCCCAGTTTGAACCCAGCCATATGCAAATCAGTCTTGACCTTGTTCCTCAAGGGAACAGTCTAGCCCGAACTGCCAAGCCAGGTCCTACCTGGACCGGAAACAAGCCTCCTGGGACCGGTTTCAGGGCATCACCCTTCATCAGCCAGGCTAGCTTGAATCCAGTGGTGTAGTGAGCATGGGACCCACGTCTAGGCATACCCTTCCCACTTAGGGCGTCATATGCAAAAGAAACAATTGATGGACGGAATGCTGGACAATGCAAACATTCACCCCCAGTCACAAGGATCAGGGTTTAATCCATCATTCTTTTGCTCACCACACCACCCCAGTTTGGACCCAGCCATATGCAAATCAGTCTTGACTCTGTTCCTCATGGGAACAGTCCAGCTCGAACTACCAAGCCAGGTCCTCCCTGGACCGGAAACAAGCCTCCTGGAACCGGTTTACTGGGCATCACCCTTCATCAGCCAGGCTAGCTTGAATCCAGTGGTGTAGTGAGCATGGGACCCACGTCTGGGCATACCGTTCCCACTTAGGGTGACATATGCAAAAGAAACAATTGATGGACGGAATGCTGGACAATGCAAACAATCACCCCCAGTCACAAGGATCTGGGTTTAATCCATCATTCTTTTGCTCACCACACCACCCCAGTTTGGACCCAGCCATATGCAAATCAGTCTTGACCCTGTTCCTCATGGGAACAGTCCAGCCCGAAGTGCCAAGCCAGGTCCTCCCTGGACCGGAAACAAGCCTCCTGGGAGCGGTTTCAGGGCATCACCCTTCATCAGCCAGGCTAGCTGAATCCAGTGGTGTAGTGAGCATGGGACCCACGTCTGGGCATACCCTTCCCACTTAGGGCGACATATGGAAAAGAAACAATTGATATACGGAATGCTGAACAATGCAAACATTCACCCCCAGTCACAAGGATCTGAGTTTAATCCATTATTCTTTTGCTCACCACACCACCACAGTTTGGACCCAGCCATATGCAAATCAGTCTTGACCCTGTTCCTCAAGGGAACAGTCCAGCCCGAACTGCCAAGCCAGGTCCTACCTGGACCGGAAACAAGCCTCCTGGGACCGGTTTCAGGGCATCACCCTTCATCAGCCAAGCTACCTTGAATCCAGTGGTGTAGTGAGCATGGGACCCACGTCTGGGCATACCCTTCCCACTTAGGGCGACATATGCAAAAGAAACAATTGATGGGCGGAATGCTGGACAATGCAAACATTCACCCCCAGTCACAAGGATCTGGGTTTAATCCATCATTCTTTTGCTCACCACACCACCCCAGTTTGGACCCAGCCATATGCAAATCAGTCTTGACCCTGTTCCTCATGGGAACAGTCCAGCCTGAACTGCCAAGCCAGGTCCTCCCTGGACTGGTAACAAGCCTCCTGGGACCGCTTTCAGGGCATCACCCTTCATCAGCCAGGCTAGCTTGAATCCAGTGGTGTAGTGAGCATGGGACCCACGTCTGGGCATACCCTTCCCACTTAGGGCGACATATGCAAAAGAAACAATTGATGGACAGAATGTTGGACAATGTAAACATTCACCCCCAGTCACAAGGATCTGGGTTTAATCCATCATTCTTTTGCTCACCACACCACCCCAGTTTGGACCCAGCCATATGCAATTCAGTCTTGACCCTGTTCCTCATGGGAACAGTCCAGCCTGAACTGCCAAGCCAGGTCCTCCCTGGACCGGTAACAAGCCTCCTGGGACCGGTTTCAGGGCATCACCCTTCATCAGCCAGGCTAGCTTGAATCCAGTGGTGTAGTGAGCATGGGACCCACGTCTGGGCATACCCTTCCCACTTAGGGCGACATATGCAAAAGAAACAATTGATGGACGGAATGCTGGACAATGCAAACATTCACCCCCAGTCACAAGGATCTGGGTTTAATCCATCATTCTTTTGCTCACCACACCATCCCAGTTTGGACCCAGCCATATGCAAATCAGTGTTGACCCTGTTCCTCATGGGAACAGTCCAGCCCGAACTGCCATGCCAGGTCCTCCCTGGACCGGAAACAAGCCTCCTGGGACCGGTTTCAGGGCATCACCCCTCATCAGCCAGGCTAGCTTTAATTTAGTGGTTTAGTGAGCATGGGACCCACGTCTGGGCATACCCTTCCCACTTAGGGCGACATATGCGAAAGAAACAATTGATGGACGGAATGCGGGACAATGCAAACATTCACCCCCAGTCACAAAGATCTGGGTTTAATCCATCATTCTTTTGCTCACCACACCACCCCAGTTTGGACCCAGCCATATGTAAATCAGTCTTGACCCTGTTCCTCATGGGAACAGTCCAGCCCGAACTGCCAAGCCAGGTCCTCCCTGGACCGGAAACAAGCCTCCTGGGACCGGTTTGAGGCCATCACCCTTCATCAGCCAGCAGCCGCGGTCCGTGCAGGTAACAGCGGTGGGGCAGTGGGGCCGTGTAAGGGGGATTCAGAGGGACGATGCGGAGGAAAATTAATTATTTATTTAAAATTCCTCTGCATCGTCCATCGGAATTCTCCCTTGAACGGCCCCACCGCTGTTACCTGCACAGACCGCGGCTGTCAGCCAGGCTAGCTTGAATCCACTGGTGTCGTGAGCATGGGACCCACGTCCGGGCATACCCTTCCCACTAAGGGCGACATATGCAAAAGAAACAATTGATGGATGGAATGCTGGACAATGCAAACATTCACCCCCAGTCACAAGGATCTGGGTTTAATCCATCATTCTTTTACTCACCACACCACCCCAGTTTGGACCCAGCCATATGCAAATCAGTCTTGACCCTGTTCCTCATAGGAACAGTCCAGCCTGAACTGCCAAGCCAGGTCCTCCCTGGACTGGTAACAAGCCTCCTGGGACCGGTTTCAGGGCATCACCCTTCATCAGCCAGGCTAGCTTGAATCCAGTGGTGTAGTGAGCACGGGACCCAAGTCTGGGCATACCCTTCCCACTGGCAGTTCGGGCTGGACTGTTCCCATTGGGCACAGGGTCAAGACTGATTAGCATATGGCTGGGTTCAAACTGGAATGGCATGGTGAGCAAAAAAACGGTGGATTTAGGCCCAGATCTCTGTACTGGGGAGAATGTATGACATTGTTCTGCATTCTGTCCATCAATTGTTTTTGCCCATGTATAATTAAAGCAAGGATTGGGATAGTGTCTACAAACACAGTTCTTGAAGCACATCCAACTATGTCCTTATACACATAAACACCTAAAGGCACAATGTATTTAAATAAAAATACATATGCAAACCGGTAAGTAATACTACATTCATAGCTGTCTTTTTCATAGTTTTAAGAGTAATTTGATCTAACCTCACCAGAAAGATTATTCATGAAATTTGTAACTGCATACCACATCAAGCGAGGGGGTCATGAGCACTATATTTGGTGCGCAAGGTACGGTTTGTATGGCTTTTGTGCGAGCTATGAATTGCTTTCCTAACTATAACTTGCAAATTTCAGAGGATTTTCAGTTTTAATTTCCAACCAAAACTGCAGTTAAACAGTGTTTTTAGGTGAATTTCTAAGGTGTATTCAATAATTATAACCAAAGTTAACAGTAGCTTCACTTTAATTTTGTTTTTTTCAGTGTACACACGCACACACAATGTGGTACAGTAGAGTGGTTCTTTGGGAGTCCTGTAAGGAGCAGTGTGAGATGAACCAACAACCCTACCGTATGTCTGTCTTTGAGAAGATCAAGGCTGCGAGGGTTCATCTGCACCCGCCCCAAAAAAATACCAAATATAATGTGAAAAAGAAGCGCCTTCTCAGGAAGTGAGGAAACCTCCCCCTGCTTCCTCCTTTGAAAAAAAAACAGGTAGAAGAACGCGAGAAATACAAACCACGGAACTCAAAGGGCACTGGTTTCCTTTCGAACAACAAGTCGGTGGCTGCCCATCTTGTGGCGCAGCAACTCTCGGCCGTTACTGCCCACCATGGAAGAGAAGATACAGCCAGAAGAGGCGGACGGGGCCTGCCAGGCTCAGACCAAACACGAGAACAATGTCCTCCTGAACGCCTACAAGTGGCAGACGACCCCCGAGGGCCACAATGCGATGCAGAGCCCCACAGGGGCCTCCACTCAAGGCAGCAGAAAGTGGGGCAAGCTCCAGAGCTGGAAGCGGTCGAGAAGTCACCCCAGCACCAACCCCAAAGAGGCTGAGGAGAGCCCGTTCACTCCTGCGGGCACCAAGCAGCTGGAAGCCACCGCCGTCGCCAAAAGATCAGTCTTCCGCAGGGCCGTGTCAAACCCTGCCAGAGTCAAGGAGACGGACCAGGACCAGGATACTGGCGGAAGACGCGACAGGCTAAGAAATTACTTCCGGTCCGTTTCCCAGCGGCTCCTGAAGAAGAGCGCTGCCAACCTGGGCCCTGAGCATCCGGCGGTGACTGAAGGTACTGTGGAGAACCCCCGAGCTCATGAAGGGAGATGGAGCATCCGCTGTATGAGGGGTGGGGGGGGGGGGCGAAGGAGGGCCGGGACTGCTAAAGTAGAGGGGGTTGAGGTTAAAAGGAGCCAGGGAAAAATGAGGATGGTCAATTAAAGAAGGCATGGACCACTGACGAGATAGGGCTGTGTGATGGCGAAAGGCCTAAGAAACGGGGGCGGGGGGTAACGGGGACCGGGACACCTGAGATGAGAGAGAGGGGGCTGAAGGAGGCCAGGGTGTTTTGAGGAAATGTAGAGGGGGACATGGGAGGGCAGGGACTGGTCAGACGAGGTAGGGGAAAGGAGGGTGGCTGTTTTAAAGAGAGAAATGGTAAAGGAAAGCGGCGATTGCTGAGGTTACGAGAACAAGTGCTGCTGAGGAGAGTAAGGAAGGTAAATGAGCGCAGGGCTGGACTGCTAGGAAGAGTGAGGAAGGAGCGCGGGAGTGCTAAATAGACTACGTTATATAAGAATAGAATGCCTTTCCTGGAGGCAAGAGGTGAATGAGGGTGAAGGGGGTCAGAAATTGATAAGTAGGGGGCAGGGTTGGATTGGGATAAAAAATAGGCCCAGGCACCCAAAAAAAAGTGCCTCACATTTGCGGATTGCGCCTTTTCGCAAAACACTGCTTTCAGTGTTATTATAACAAGCATTGGCATAGCCAATAGTTCTCGCCTTTGGGACCTTATAAGTGTTTAGCCATGCAACAGTTGATGTTGTTGCACCAAGGATATTGTGCTGCATAACTAAATACTTATAAGGTCCCAAAGGCGAGACCTATTGGCTATGCCAATGCTTGTTTTGTACTTGCACTGCTGGCAACTTCTTCCTGCCTGTTTTCATGCTTGTTTGTTTTATAAAAAAAATGTTATGGGGAGCGGGACATAAATAACGGGGGAGTGGAGGTTGTAAAACAGTAATTTAATTAGAACACGAGCAGCGGACGGACACTAGGGGAGAATCAACAGATGCCAGATTCCAAGGGCAGACTGACGTGATGCTTAGGTGGTGCGCTGATGCAAAATGGTGGTGGTTAATGATGTTTGGTGCTCAGATGGTAACACTATATGGGGTGGATTGGAGGTACGTTGTGGAGTTGAAATAGGTTGTTTGGTGTGTAATTATGCGGTGTGTATTGGAAATGTGTGGAGTTGAATTGTGTGGCCTGTAACTGTGGTGTTGAGTGAAATTATGCTTAGTGAAATTGTGTCATGGTGTGGAGTGCATTTATGTTGATTGGTGGTATGTGGTATAGAGTGCATTTATGTGGAGTGTGTTTATGTTGCATTGAGTACAGTGCAATTATGTGGCGTATAATTATGTGGCACTGAGTGGTATTATGTGGAGTGTATTTATGTTGCATTGAGTAGAGTGTTATTATGTGGCACTGAGTGGTATTCAATGGAGTGTATTTATGTTGCATTGAGTAGAGTGGAATTATGTGGCTTGTAATTATGTTGTACTGAGTTGTATGTGGGGTGTATTTGTTACATTGAGTAGGAGTGTAATTATGTGGCGTGTAACTATGTCACAGTGAGTGGTATTATGTGGAGAGCATTTATGTTGCATTGAGTACAGTGTAATTATGTGGTGTGTATTTATGTGGCATTGAGTGGTATTATTTGGAGTGTATGTTGCATTGAGTGCAGTGTAATTATGTAGCATATAATTATGTGGCACTGAGTGGTATTGTGTGGAGTGTATGTTGCATTCAGTAGAGTGTAATTATGTGGTGTGTAATTATGTGGCACTGAGTGGTATTTGGAGTGTATGTTGCATTGAGTGCAGTGTAATTATGTAGCATATAATTATGTGGCACTGTGTGGTATGTGGAGTGTATTTATGTTGCATTGAGTAGAGTGTAATTATGTGGCGTGTAATTATGTGGCACTGAGTGGTATTATTTGGAGTGTATGTTGCATTGAGTGCAGTGTAATTATGTAGCATATAATTATGTGGCACTGAGTGGTATTGTGTGGAGTGTATGTTGCATTTAGTAGAGTGTAATTATGGTGTAATTATGTGGTGTGTAATTATGTGGCACTGAGTGGTATTTGGAGTGTATGTTGCATTGAGTGCAGTGTAATTATGTAGCATATAATTATGTGGCAGTGAGTGGTATTGTGTGGAGTGTATGTTGCATTCAGTAGAGTGTAATTATGTGGTGTGTAATTATGTGGCACTGAGTGGTATTATTTGGAGTGTATGTTGCATTGAGTGCAGTGTAATTATATAGCATATAATTATGTGGCACTGAGTGGTATTGTTGTGGAGTGTATGTTGCATTCAGTAGAGTGTAATTATGTGGTGTGTAATTATGTGGCACTGAGTGGTATTTGGAGAGTATGTTGCATTGAGTGCAGTGTAATTATGTAGCATATAATTATGTGGCACTGTGGTATGTGGAGTGTATTTATGTTGCATTGAGTAGAGTAAGTATGTGGCGTGTAATTATATGGCACTGAGTGGTATTATGTGGAGTGTATTTATGTTGGATTGAGTAGAGTGTAGTTATGTGGCGTGTAATTATGTGGCACTGAGTGGTATTATTTGGAGTGTATGTTGCATTGAGTGCGGTGTAATTATGTAGCATATAATTATGTGGCACTGAGTGGTATTGTGTGGAGTGTATGTTGCGTTGCATTCAGTAGAGTGTAATTATGGTGTAATTATGTGGTGTGTAATTATGTGGCCCTGAGTGGTATTTGGAGTGTATGTTGCATTGAGTGCAGTGTAATTATATAGCATATCATTATGTGGCACTGAGTGGTATTGTGTCGAGTGTATGTTGCATTCAGTAGAGTGTAATTATGTGGTGTGTAATTATGTGGCACTGAGTGGTATTTGGAGTGTATGTTGCATTGAGTGCAGTGTAATTATGTAGCATATAATTATGTGGCACTGTGTGGTATTATGTGGAGTGTATTAATGTTGCATTGAGTAGAGTGTAAGTATGTGGCGTATAATTATATGGCACTGAGTGGTATGTTGAGTGTATTTATGTTGCTTTGAGTACAGTGTAATTATGTGGCGTGTAATTATGTGGCACTGAGTGGTATAATGGGGAGTGTATGTTGTATTCAGTGGAGTGTAATTATGTGGTGTGTAATTATGTGGCACTGAGTGGTATTATTTGGAGTGTATGTTGCATTGAGTGCAGTGTAATTATGTAGCATATAATTATGTGGCACTGAGTGGTATTGTGTGGAGTGTATGTAGCATTCAGTAGAGTGTAATTATGTGGCATGTAATTATGTGGCACTGAGTGGTATTTGGAGTGTATGTTGCATTGAGTGCAGTGTAATTATGTAGCATATAATTATGTGGTGCTTTGTTTTAAATGAAATGCCAGGATGTTTAGTGTCCATTTCCTAATGTTTGTTTTGTGTGTTTTCTGGGAGAGCTGTGTGCAGTGTGAGGGACAGACCTGAAGTGCACTGGAAGAGCTGTGTGCAGCGTGAGGAACAAATGTGAGGTGCACAACGAGGTGTGTGCAGCGTAAGGGACAGATTTGAGGTGCACTGGGAGAGCTGTGTGTGGCGTAAGGGACAGATCTGAGGTGCATTGGCAGAGCTGTGTGCAGCGTAAGGGATAGATCTAGGATGCAGTGGGACAGCGGTGTGCAGCGTGAGAGACAGATCTGAGATGCACTGGGAGAGGTGTGTGCAGTGTGGACAGACCTGAGGTGCATTGGGAGAGCTATGTACAGCGTGAGGGACAGATCTGAGATGCAGTGGGAGAGCTGTGTGCAGCGTGATGGACAAATCTGAGGTGCATTGGGAGAGCTGTGTGCAGCATAAGGAACAGCTATGAGGTGTACTGGAAGAGCTGCGTGAAGTGTAAGGGACAGACCTCAAGTGCACTGGGAGAGCTGTGTGCAGCATAAGGGACAGATCTGAGGTGCACTGAGAGAGCTGTGACAATCCTGTTTCAACGACAGTCCATAACTAGGACTAGCAGCAGCAATAAAGGCTGAGAAATCTCATCAATTGCCAACCCTTATTAAAAAAAATACATATGACACAAAGTATCAAATGGAAATTGGGTCCTGTTAAAAACAGCTGCATGGTTAAGTTTCAAACTGGAACATTTTAACCATTCGAGCTCACTGTTTGTCTCACAAGCTATGCTCGAGCCAGTACACTGCTTCTTGATTTTGCCGCTGCTGCTTACATTTGGCCTAGACAGCATCATACCAGTCCACAATGCCCACACAGCAGCAGACCAATGTGAGGGACGCGCTCGCTCTGTGGTGGGGGAGGGGCAGAGCGAGGCGCTTGGGAGAGCGTGACAGGAAAGGCAGATGGCCTGGAGCATGCGAGGAATGCGCGTTACTGTGCGCGCACTCGCATGCTCCATGCCAGCCCAAAAAAAAGTGGTCGCATTTCTGCAAGCCCACTACAAAATGTCTCGCCCAGAGTCAGCGCTGAAGCGCTGGCTTTCAGGGCGAGACCTAAAAAGAAGGACCCCTTCCTTCTTTTTAGGTCTTGCGCCTAGCGTAGCACTGCTTAGCAGTGCTCGCGCAGCGCGAGACATTTAGTAGGTGAAAAACGGGGATTCAGCACTGACCTAGGAATCGCACACGCTCGTGCGTGTGCGATTCCTTTTGTGCTCCCCCATTGGCCTTTTCGTGCGTCTTTGTTTAAAAGACTGCACGCAATTGGCCAAAGGCGGGCGCATTGCTCCGCCCATGGCCTATTGGTGTCTATTACGCGCTTGGTGCGCGTAATAGACCCCAATAGGCCATGGGAGGAGCAATGCTCCTCCCATGGCCTTTTGGTGTCTATTATGCGCTTGGTGCGCGTAATAGACACCAATAGGCCATGTGGTTTCAATTATCGTGCCCAGACACGGGCGTGATAATTGAAATCACATGCTTAGCTGTGGCGCGCGTGCGCGCACCACTTGTTTTAACATTTGGTTTTGGCCGGAACACGAGCGCTCGTGTTTTGAGTCACTGTTATAACTTTATTTTTACATCTCCCCGCAATGCGTCCAGTACTTAATGTATGTGGGGAGACTGCTCACTATTACTTAAGGTAGCACTCCCTAAATATAGCTTCCAATAACAATAAACATACAACGTAAAAGACGCCACATTAAAAAAGAAAATGCAAGATACATTTACCATTCAAGTTTCTTGTAGAATTTCGGAGCAGAACAGACGCGCAATCTTTCTACAGTGTGTTGCAGTACACTGTGCAGTTGTGAGCTTCACCGTGTGTTAACACTGTTACAGTAGACGTGTTTAGTTTCGAGCTTGTGTTACATCACGCCGTGTGTTACAGTACACTTGTGCAGTTCCGAGCTTGGGCTGTCACTCACCAACAGTGTATCATTACGTTCTGTACTACCTACCGTAAACGGTGGCGGATATGGACAGCCTTCTTTCCCAGGCATCTGATGAGTCTCTGTGCGATGTCCATGGATAAGTGGCATTACATTACCCGCTTTCTTCACGGAAATTTGTGTACTAGGTAACAGTATTTCAATTACATCTTATATTAAACCTCTCAGCTCCCCCTAGCGGCCAAATCAGTTAACGCGCATGCAGACAAGAAGCTTGTGTTAAAAATCATTTAGCAACCAACACATACTAAACGACTAGTGACCTACCGAGTGTGAAGCTAGGCTCCGGGTGTAATATGCATTCACTCCCATGTCTCTACCTGAAGTCCGGCAGAAAATACACTATGAATTATGGAATACAAGTTAATGTCTATGGTGGAGTTTAAATACAAAAAGTGCATTACATGCTTTCCACGCTGGAGAGCCAAACAGTCTTGACACCTCCTCTGATAAACCACAAATGCCAACTGCAGGGCTCCTCAAACACCTAAGAGCATCCCAAGTCCTTTGCCATGCATGAGTTTGCTCCTCCTCTCCCAGCAAAATGTCCTTGCACCCTACAGGGCCGAAGCGACAAACAGCATCAAAGGGCCAGTCCCCGGGAAAGCAGGAGCTTCGTTCTCATCTCCACATAGGGAGAGAAGGTAGCCCTGAACAAATATTTGTCTCTCCCCCCTGGACGACAGCTTCTGTTAATTCCAGTTCCTCGCAGGACTTTGAAGGCCTCATTATAGCGTTTGAAATGTCACTGATGCACCCTCCAGCCTTCAAAGAGCCTTTAAAACCACATTAACTAAATAAACTGAGGATATGACTTCAATTTCCAGTGTTGATTCATCCATTTGATGAAGTGTGTGATCTTGCCTAAATCAGTTTATCTCCCAATGCCTCACTTCTCTTAATTGCAAATGGGAATTATTTAGTTAGTAGGTTGTCGGCAATAAAGTGCCATCTCCATTGGAAATGTAATATCCTAAAGAGCGAAGCAGGTGCAGAACTACACAAACTGTCAAACTTGCAGGGGACAAACTTAATTAGGGTCTGACAAGCGTCTGCCACACCCCTGTGTCTATCCTAGACCTCTCGCCTCGCAAAAAAATTGAGGAGACATGGTACGCCCAACGACGAGCACACTGAATTTAGCTACGGAGGCTCAAAAGTGACACCAGGGTGGCAGTCACTAAATGCTGGTAGAAGCTTTTTAGGTCGAGCCTAGAGTCAGCGCGCAAACCAAAAATGTTTTGCCCGGGAGGTTAAAACAAGGGACTATTGAATTGGAAACTTCTCTGCAGTGCCACACATTCTAGTTTTCCTTGCTGTGATTTTCCCCTTATAAATTTAAAGTGCTTATTTAGCACTTTTAATTTTCTCCAGTTTATAAGCAAATTGTTTTATGCCTTTGTTTTGTAACCATTTTTAAAGGTTAATATGACTGCTGCAAAGAATGTGTACAACGCAGATCACAGCAGTGTATTTTATGTGCATAGCTCTGTGGGTTACTGCTTTTGTCACAGAGATCCTTTTGTTACTGTGCAGTTCATAATTTACAATAGTAATCTAGCACAGTGAGCTAAGAACTGCCATCAAAGAGCTGCATGCAAACACACTTGTGCATGCAGTCATATATTCAAACACTTAGGGCAGGATTACCAAACATGCCAACGGGTCTTAATCTTATGGTATTACAGACTTTCTCACAAATTTCAAGAGTAAGCCAGGACTTAGCGCGGCATGGCTAGACACTTATAAGGCCCCAAAGGCGAGACCTATTGGCTATGCCAATGCTTGTTTATAAACCCCCCGTTTCTCTAAAAGAGGCATCGTTTTTTAACTTCACTGAGATAAAAAAAAAAAATGCATCTGTTACAAGGACTCTGTGCACGGATTAGTTCCCAATGGTGAACCACACCTAATACAAGTGAGGCCACTTCTGCTCAGGCTCCCTTGCCCCTGCTCAATCTGTGTACATTAATGGGCCGGCCCAGCGAGAGCCCAGGAATGACACTTCCGCCCCATTGGTAAAAGGGAGGTAATAGAGGACCATCTGCCCCCGGAAAGGCCGCTCAGGCCCCCACTTAGTCCGCTGGCGCCATCTGAACAGCACAGACAGAGCCCAACTCGGCCACCACGCTGGCCAAAAAAGCGGCCCTCGGCTGCAACTCAGACAGTGGCCCATTGTCCGAGTTTCCGCCTTACCAATCCGACCCTGGTAGGGGGTAAAAATTGCATGCTGAGGAGAGGGAACGGAAGTAAAGGAGTGTAGGGGCTACAGTGGAGAGAGGAGGTAGTAAAGGACTGCTGGGGGAGAGGAGAGAGTAAAAGGGGAGATGTTGTGTTGAGGAAAAAATAAAGGGAGAGTAAACAAGGGCAGGGAATGCTGAGGATAGAGAGCGAGAGTAAAGAAGGACATGAAGTGCCGAGAGAGAGTGTAAAGGGGGCCACAGAATGCTGAGAAGAGATGGGAGGGGAAGGAGGATAGGGTTACTGAAGGGCAGCGACTGCTGAGGCGAGAGTAAGAGTAAAGGAGAGCAGGGGCTGCTGAGGAGAGAGCGGGCAAGAAAAAACAGGAACAGCTGAGGAGGGAGTGAGGTAAAGGAGGGCAGGGAGTGGATTGTTGAGGAGAGCTGGTGGTAAGGGAAAGTAGGGGCATTTGAGGAGAGGATTGATAAGGGTGGGCAGGAACTGTTGAGAAGACCGAAGTGGTAAACTAGAGAAGGGACTCCTGAGGATTCAAAAGAGAGAGAGAACGTCTGGAAGGGGCTCTAGGCATGGCACTGTGATTATGCAGCAGTATAGGGGCAAATTGTGCGGCAGGGTTGAGTAAATTATGCGGCAAGAAAGGGCAAATTATGCAGCATGATGCAGCACATTTTACTTCATTATTTTGTCATTTTTACACTTGTTAACACTGTCTGGTAATTGGTTGCACCTCATTAGTAGCAGTTAAACACCCAAATTTAGCAATAAGCAACAGAAAGGTGACCAGTCAACCATTGCAAAGGGCCTTCCGCTGTTCAGCAACACGTGTCGCTGAGTTTTTAGTAACTTTTCAAACGTTTGAGCTAGAAGGACATTTTTTTTTGTTAAAATCTGCAGATTATGCAGCAGATGATAGATTATGTGGCAAATGCAGAAAATCAATAATTATGCAAAAAACGCGGCAGCTGCACAATCACATAATTCCAGTGGCCCTAGCTATATGAAAGAGATTAGTGAAGTATAGGAAGGCAGGAGCTGCTGAGGATAGAGCGAGTCAACAGAACAGGAACGCTTGAGGAGAGGGATACATGAGGGCAGGGTCTACATGAGAGGGTGCTAGAGGAGGGTATACTCAAGAGGTTGTAAGGGAGAACAAGGACTGCAAAAGGTTATAGAGGAGGGCAGGGACGGGGCGAGAGAGAAAGGGTGGAGAGCAGGGCTTTAAGTGGGCCGGGTCTCACTGGTGCTGAGCACCCGCAGTTTTTTAAAGGGGGCCTCGAAACGGGTCTCTATCGGGCTCTGTTTTGTGCCCTGGCACAGGTGGTCCGTTTTTTTTCCGGATTGCAGTGACAGCAGATACATCATGTGCGCTTGCTCACACTGCTCACTTCTCACTAGTGGAGAAGTTACGGCATGACGTCATGCCAGGTGAGCGTTGTAGGGGAAGGGAATTCATTTAATGAGGGTCATTTTCTCTCTGGATTTCCCTTCTCTTTTTGAAACTCAGGAGCAGCAACATTGTTGCGGTATCAACAGTGCTTTAAGTGGAAGCTTTTTCAATATTATATACAAGCCATAGTTGCTGCTTATTTATCTTATGCAACTAACAACCATTGACATAGCCAATAGTCCTGACTTGTTGTAGGTATGATGTTCCTTGTTGTATCATATATCTGGATGCAATGACAGAAACAGCAAAATACAAGTCGGGCGGCACACTAAGCTAAACACAGATTTTTAGCTTACATGTTTTTAAGCCACGCCCTTAATTACATTGGCCACGCCCCTTTGAGAGACTCCCCCCCCCCCCCAGTTTTTTCATCCCACTTAAAGCCCTGGTGGAGAGAGAATGTGGTGTTATGGACATAGTTGTCGAATTTGGAACTAAAGAACCAGGATCCAGTCTCGGTGTCGCTCAACAGTCTGTATGATTCTGGGCAAATCTGCTATCATTAATGTGATAAATGATAGAAGAGAATTCACCTCATAATGTGTCTAGAGCGCCAGACCGCACGTAAAGTCTGAGGCTGAAGAAATATCACCAAACACTCTCTGAGATGTCACTTTCTGTATGGTGTGAGAGTGTGGGGTACCACAAGTAATGTCAGTACATGATCCCTTAAATAAACTGAAATTAGTAATCTGGAACCAATCCCCTCCCGGAGCCAGAAATCAGTTCAGTGAAACTGATCCCTGCCTTGAGCTGATAGCAGTAATCTGTGGCCAATTCCTTTTCTGCAGAAGTAATAAAAAAATCTGTAAATTACTCCTCCTTGGAGCTAACACTCCGTAATTTGGAATCCATCCCTACTTTAAACCAGGTATTTGTAATATGGAGCTGATTCCTTATCTGAGATGACTTCAGCAATATGTACAATTTGTGAATTACTCCTTCTCTGATCCAAGAATTAGTATTATGTAATTGATTTCTTGTCTGACATGGGACTCGGTAGTCCATAACTGATTCTGCCTCCATGTTGGAAACATTGATCTGATGTTTTTTTCTCTGAGTCAACAATCAATAACATCTAACTGATTTATTCCCTGGGTTATGAATGGCTCATCTGTAACCAGCTAGTTCTTTGAACTGGGAATCAGTGATCACTAACCAATTTCTTATCTAAAACAGGAATCAGTAATTCTAATCCTTTCTCGTAATTTATAATCCTTTTTATCCTTTAATCTGTGCTGCCTAGCATAGCCTATCATCCTGCAGTCCTTTCTTCCACTTCTTTCAGGTGCACAGTCCACAGTGTGCTTGTGCAACTCATTTATGCAGGTGTGGCCTAAATCATCGAGTGATGCCGTGCTCAGCCCTGGTCTATGATTCTGGTGAGAGGATGTGGTTGAGCTAGCTGTCTGTCACGTTATTTTCCAGTGGTTAGCGTTTCCGCTGGCCCGCCTGTGATTTTGGTCTTAGCCACATGCCACTTCACTAGGGCACCCTCTGGTCTGGTTGTGATCTCTCTCTCTCTCTCTCTCTCTCTCTCTTTCTCTCTCTCTCTCTCTCTCTCTCTCTCTCTCTCTCTCCTTTTGGTTAAAGCAAAAAGGAAGTGACATAGAAGCCAGGGCGGCAAGGCCTGCTCAGCATCAGAGCAATGGCTACATGGTTCACAAAGCACGGCAGAATGTCACACCTAGAGTTGGGTTTAAAGAGAAGGCTGAAGAGACAAAAAAATATTTTCAAATGATAAATGTCAAGCAGGCTTTGACACTCAGCTGTCTCTCAGAGCAAGGACTCATAGCTGTCAAATTTTTGTAGAAGTTTAACCAGCAGCTCAGGTTTGATTTGTACAAGAGGTGGGCTGAGGTAAAATATGTAGGTTTAGCTATAACCTAAAACATCCCTCTTGAGAAGAGAGGGAAAGAAATGTGAGCCTTCATCTGGGACATTCGCAGGCCTGTACCCAGCGCGCTGTGCTGACACAGCAGTGGTTACAGATCAGAATGTGGGAAATATCAAAAGGAAAAGCAATTGTGTTTTCTCCACCACACCATACCACGCCTGGACCTGGGCGCGAAATTACTGACGAAATACGAGGACAATTTAGATTTTATCCTGGGCTTAATTTGTAAAAACGTTAGTGCCAAGCACTTCTCAGGAGACCACTTGCATCTTCCACCACCCATTGCCCCTAACAGCACTGCCAATGCCAGTACCAACACAACTACTAACAACACACTCCTACAAGTGAGACAATTCAGACTGTTCCAGGCCCAAAGCAATGAGTGTCCTGGACGTCTGGTATTATAAATGTTTAATATATATTGAATTATTAAACACTGTCGATTTGCTCACCTCAAAATTATACAAACAGTGCGACCATGTGGCAGACTGCCATAAGTATCAGTGTTGAGAACAAAGGCCCACACGTACAAAGCCTTTTCCCGATCGCAGACTGGTCAATCATGATCGTCAATTCACCAAAATGCTAGGGGTAGCGGAAGTGACATCACCAGTAGCGGTCCGTGGTAGGAGTGCCGGCCGGGCGGTGACGTGGGGCGGGGGAGGGGCAAGGTGGGGGGTAGTAATCCACGGATTACGGCCGAATACAGATAAGTAAACATTTAAATAAATAAAACGAATTTCGTTGCGCGCACTGCATCGCATTTGGCGATGCAGTGCGCGCAACGAAATTCGTTTTATTTATTTAAATGTTTACTTACCTGTATTCGGCCGTAATCCGTGCTTTACTACCCCCCACCCTGCCCCTCCCCCACCCCACGTCACCGCCCGGCCGGCACTCCTACCACGGACCGCTACTGGACATCACATACCCAGTGACCATAATGACATCACAGGAAGTGACATCATATGACCCTTGACAGTGATTTTTTCCCCAGGAACGCTTGTCACAGTTCATAAACAGCACACTCAATCTTTCTTACACCCCCTTACACTCATTCTTATTCATTTTCACTAGCTCACTTGCATTCCCTCCTAATTTCCCACATATTTACTGACACTCAGGCCTAGGTTTACTAACACTTTGCTCTGTATTTGCATCACTTTTGTAATGCAAACCTGGCGCAAAGTGTTAAGGTGGGATTTACTAACCAACACAAATCCTGCTTTGCACTTGAGAGTATCCCAAAAAGAACGCAAAATTGCTCTATGCGCTGATTTGCATTACTTTGCATCAAGGGGGTGCTTCAATGGTGGTGAATGGATGTTCGCATGCAACCACACATGGATTTTGATGCAAATCCCTATCTACAAACATTGGTAGGCAGGAATTTGCACCAAAATCTTGCGACTTCTCGAGGCATGACTATCAGCATTGTGCTGCAGCAACAAATGATAGATGGAATGCTGAATAAATCACACATTCTCCCCCAGTCAAGAGATCTGGATTAAATCCATCATTCTTTTGCTCACTACGCCACCCCAGTTTGGACCCAGCCATATGCAAATCAGTCTTGACCTTGTTCCTCATGGAACAGTACAGCCCGAACTGCCAAGCCGGATCCTCCCTGGCGGGAAACAAGCATCCTGGTACCGGTTTCGGGGTTTCACCCCTCATCAGCCAGGCTAGCTTGAATCCAGTGGCACAGCGAGCAAGGGACCAATGTCTGGGCATACCCTTGCCACTTAGGGCAAAAAGTACGGCGGCAACAAATGATGGAAGAATGCTGAATAAATCTCACATTCTCCCCCAGTGCAGAGATCTGGGTTAAATCCATCCATCATCTTATTGTGTTTGCTTTATCAGCATTTTGCAGCACACATACAAAGTGTTAAAAATGCCTTCAAGCATAGTTTGTGTACTGTAAGGGACTCCTTCCAGTATAAAACCTATGCTTCAGAAAAAGCACACACCCTTGCTCTACTGTGCAAGGATGTGTGCGTTGGCGCCTAGCTGCAAAAGTGCACCAGCTCACAGGGAGAGGAAAAAAGTCACCGTCTCTTGTGCACTTTTTCTCACAATTTGACGCAAGGCAGTGAAGCAACTTTGGTGCAGCATTGTCTAGCATCAAAGAATAGTAACTCTGGGTCACAATCTCACTCACTCACTCCCTGTCAGTAACTCCCACTCACTTTTGCTTACACACACAGACACATGCTCACACATACACAGGCTCTCTCACATAAACACACTCTCACCCACAAGCATGCACACAATATACATTCTAAACCATTTTTACTGCCGCCAAAGGTCCCGTTCTCGCTAAGTGTGCTCCATTTTTTATTACACTAATAGTGAATATTCCAATATTATTCACTATCAGTATAATGACAAATGCACAGAAAATAAGGAATGCAGAGCTGTCCCTATGTTCTTAGCACTGGTTTTACCACCTCTGAGGCCAGGTGTTGCAAAGGCAGTGCCAGGTCTCGCAAGGGGCAAGCCAGGGATCGCAGTTGCAACCCCCTGGCGACCCCTAAATGACGTCCAGGGGCCGATTCGCAAAATCGGCCCATTTGCGACTGGAAGAATGCTTTTTGAGATGTACAAACTTAAATTTTAGTTCGGTAACCTGTTACCAAATTGCAATTTGGGTTTTGTGATTCATATTTGGAAGGGGCGTGTTTTGGGCGTTCCTTCCAAATACTGAATAGAAATGGTATTTACAAATGTTTCGCAACCGAAATGCAGTTGCAAAACATTAGCACTTTACCACCAATTCAAAGTTGGTGGTAACCCATTTGCAAAGGGGAAGAGGTCCAATGGGACCTCTTCCGCTTTGAGAATGTTGGGAAGAATAGTTTAAATAAAAAGAATTTTTTTTCTTTTTTTTTTAAACTCATCCCGTTTTCGGGAAACTGGCTGCATTTAAAAATGAAAAGATTACTTTTATTTAAAAGCAATCATAGACATGGTAGTCTGCTAAACCCAGCCGGCCACCATACCTGATTTTTGCAATTCCCAATGGGTCGCAAACAGAGACCTACCTCCTTAACAATCATTATGTAGGTCCATTTGCGACCCACTGGGAATCGCATAAAAGTTTAAAACCCACTTTAGTACATTACTGTTTGCAATTACCAAATAGCGATTCGCTAAAATTAGCTATTTGGTAATCGCAAACACTAAAGCACTGATTCTATCAAATATATCAAAATGGGTTTTTCATGTGATAGACTGGTGCATGGTTTGAAAGGCTGAATGCAGCTATTTAACAGATTATGCTCGGAAAGATTAGTGCATGCACAACTGGCAATTAATTTTCGCTCCAAGTAAAAAATAAAATAAAATAACAATGACACACCAAGAGGCAGTAATCCCCAATGGTTAAATTAAAATTGATCAAAAGATACTCTAATGGAACGTAGTGTCCATGTGAATCGAACATTAAAACTTATGCATAAACAACCTATCACCTGTTCTATTGTGCTGTGTATATTTCCCAATCTTAACAAACAGGCACAGAACAGGGAGTGCTATTTATATATAGCGCTTACTACTGACGAGGCGCTGAAGTATAGTGAATTTGATTTGCATGATGTGTACCTGACAACTTTCCAAGACAAAAATTAGGCTGATTCTTGCACGGAGCTGCAAACACCCTCAGTGGGTTTAGGACGTGCTGGGGGTTATTTACATGGTGTCGATTTTACAAGGCTGAAGCAGCACTTTACATTGGGGTTGGTGGTCATCCCTCAATGCACTTTTCAAAGTTTTATTGGAAACAGAACACATTAAAGTAAATTGGACCTGTATTCTTGGCCAGAAATCGTTTCAAATAAACAGTATCACTTTACTGGGTGAGATCTGCTCCAATGAATTTTAGCAAACTGTGAGTAAACTGTACATTTAAAAAACACACTGGACTAATGCTATTGGCTAGAACTAAAACGACTTAAAGATTATTTTAAGATGGGGTCGGGGTGTCTCCCCACAAAAACATTCTGTGGAAAATGAGGTTCTTTTAAGTATATTAAAACAAGTAACATTGGTCATAATTGATATGGCTTAAATATTTCTTTACAGAGTTTGGGGGTGAAAGCAGGGTCTCCCTTTCTAGTAAATGTTGTGGGAGCTTGTGCATTTTATCGCACACAGGACCAGTAAGATTGATCATAGGTGGATTCCATGTAAAGCCCACCTTAAGAGAGCTTGGCCCAACCCAGCCCCTCCCCCCCCCCTCTCTAAAAAAATGAACTTAATTCCAAAACGGAAGGAAGGCGCAGGTGGGAGAAGCAAAACCAAGGGCACAGGGATGGGGAGGCAATATGGAGAAGCATATAGTCAAGTGCAACATACAGGGGGTGGGGAGTAGCCGACGTGCATAAGAGCAACATGGAGTGCAGGTGTAAAGAAGTGCACAAAGGAGACAGCTCAAAAACACACACTCCCATAGAGCACCTAACACAAAAGAAAAAATAATTTCTTGATAAGCAAGCAATGGAAGCCACAAAGCCAACCATTTTAAAGAGGCAATGCTCCACACTAGGGGCAAACACAAGATTGACAAGGTGGGACACGAATAAGAAGCAAGCAAATGAGACTCACAAGGAAAGCCAAACAATGGTAAGCAATAAGCAGGCTCCAAGCCCCTGTATGTTCCTTTTTTTCTACTTTTGTTTTACTTTATTCAGCTGTGTAGGCAGACAAAACAGGTACATCTCTAAGGTTCAGATGTACGACGTGCAAAATAGCGCCTCTCAAATTGCAAGTTTTTTGCGACTCGCAATTTGCGAGGCGCTATTTTGGATGGACAACAGTGTGTATCACACTGTTTGCGATTCCCAAGGGGGTCGCAAATTGATAGGCTCATGAATATTAATGAGCCTCTCGCAATTTGCGACCCTATTGGGAATGGCAGGCCCTCCCAGGTATGGTGGCCTGCAGGGCTCAGCAGACCACCATGTCTGGGACTGCTTTTAAATAAAGCAGTTTTTTTTTAATGCAGCCCGTTTTCCTTAAAGGAAAACAGGATGCATTTAAAAAAGAAAAAATGAAACGTTTTCGTTTAATTTTTTAAGGGCAGGTAGTGGTCCCTGGGACCACTGCCTGCCCTTAAAAAATATTTTCCCCTGCATTTGCAAAGGGGAAGGGGTCCCCTTCCGCGAGTGCATTACCACCCTCTTGAAGAGGGTGGTAATTTGCGAGTGTTTTGCGACCGCAATTGCGGTCGCAAAACATTCATACATGGGCTTGCGCTCGCTATTAGGAAGGGAACGCCCCTTCCTAATAGCGAGTCGCAAAACCTATTTAGCGAGTCGCAAATAAATTGCAACTCGCTAAATAGGCTTTGTACATGGCCCATGCTGTTTTTGCATGCGCAAACGGGTTCGCAAACCCGTTTGCGCATGCAAAAACGGTCGTACATCTAGCCCTAAGTCTTATACACTTACATTTAAGAATAATTCCAGATTTCAGGGTCAGTAGTTAATCATACAGAAAACCCATTCCAGGTCCACAAGGGTATCAAGTGCTTCTATATATAACCATCATTACAAACCAAGCAGCTATAGCAGGCGCATAGGTAAGACCATATGGAACATGCATTGAATCCATACATCATAGTAACAACATCTTGTTAAATTCCCCGTTAAAGGTCTGTTATGCATTTGTTACGTTACACAGGTAAGACCGCAGTGCCGACCAAAAGCCTCTAGGTCTTGTCCTGCTAGTAAAAGTAGTGGAATAAGTCTCTGACTATTCTTCGCAGAGGTTCATATCTTTAAGCCAGTCGTGAAAGCGAGGGATCTTGCACCCCCTCATACCATGGCCACTCTGCGCTTGCCCAGCAGCACCGTTGTAGCAGCCAATTTATGAAATTCCTTTGGTTTTTTTTCACATAGCCATGCAGTGCTGTGCTGGGGGTAATCTGAATTCCGTGTCCCCTCAAATTTTCCATAGCATCTATTACTTTCACCCAAACCGTAGTTACTCCAGGATAGAGCCACACCATATGCATAAAGTCCGCCTCTTCGACTCCGCATGTTTTGCAACTGATGTTGCTCGTGAGACCATACCTGGCCTTGGCTATCGGTGTTAGGTATACTCTATGCAGGAATTTATAATGGATTAGTATGTATTTACCCTTGGGCGACACCTCCCTGGTCGGCTGGCAACAGTATGTCCACATTGCATCAGTGATGTCTATTCACAAGTCCACAGACCATTGTTCTAGCACCCCGGGAACCGCTACCTCTATATCCACTTAGTATAGTCTAGTGATTAATTTGATAAGTCGAGCAGTGGACAGCAGGATTCTTTAGGAAATGTCAGACACAGTTTGGGTGCTGCCTGCCGTACCTCACCACAAGTAATGGTGTCCATTAGCGTATTGGTTGTCTCCTCCAGATACTTCTGATATGTCCTAAATACATGATCTGTAAATAGATCCCCCAACACATTAATTTGTTCTTATGGAGCTGTGTTATTACAGTGGATGTACAATATATCTGCAGCAGGTAATAATATTTGATAAGAATGTGGGGTGAGTAAATTACTGGGATGTTACATAGTGATGCCAAGCGAGACGATGCCATGCAGCACATTTCACTGTATGTATCTCTCTTGTAGGTCTAGTAAATTGAAGATATAGGGCACCTTATATCGGAAGTAGGTGCATCAACCCCTTCCTAAGCGTATCATGTGGTGTATTTCGGCTATAGTGAATCCAGTGATGGATGAATTGCACTTGTGCCACTAAATATTATGCTTCAAAGTGTGGTGCTGCAAACCCGCCTCTATCATATGGGAATTGTAATTTGTTCCAGCTTATTCTAGATTATTTACCTGCCCATGCCAATTTTATCATAAACATGTTCAGCTGTGTAAAATATACCTTGTTGAGAGGGATTGGTATAGCAGTTTTGGCAACACCACCATTTTCATCAGTGCAATCCTGCCAGGTAATGACAGCAGACGTTTGATCCATTCGTCTACCAGTATGCTGTGGTTCATCAGACCTTTCCCTAGTTTTCTTGTAAAATAGACTGGATATCTGTATAACGTATGCCCAGGTAATGGGCAGTTTCTGTCTGCCACTGCAGCAGGTATTCAAGTGTAGGTTTGTGTTGTGGTGTCCGTAAGGGAGACATTGATTGATGTTGATCCGTAATCCAGACCAATGTCCATAATGTATAATTTCACATGTGATTAGGTTTAAGTTCACAGCATGATCTTTCACCACAAACAGAGCATCATCTGCATACATCGACAAAAGGGTATCCCGAAATTCCAGATAAACACCCTGCTGATGATGAAATTCCCTGAGGATGTAGGCTAGGGGCTCCAGAGAGAGCAAATAATATTGGGGACAGGGGACACACCTGGCATGTTCCACAACTAATCTGAAATGCAGCAGATAGCCCGTCGTTTACCCTGACTCTGGCCAGGGGCTCTGAATAAATAAGCTTGACCAATTCAACATGGCGTTCTAGAGTAACATTCGTTCCAGAACTCCTAGCAGAAAGGTCCGTTCAACAAGCACCTGTATGTTCTTGATGAGTCACAGTATGTCTCACAACAGACAGCGCATGCGCAGTCCAGTAGGCTTTGACCTAAAACAGTCCGGTTTGTTCCCTCGTCGCTGAATGTACACTTACAGCCGACACCATATTAGATGGCAGGAAGTATTTTTCTGCCCTAGCAGTCGGGTTTCCCCCATCCCAGAGCTGTTTTAAAGCATGGACAAAGTGGGTAATTGCCCAGGACCCCCACCATCCACAGGGGCTCCTGGTATAGTGATTAGGGCATTTAGAACTCACTCATGTCCTCTCTTTTTCTATTTCAACCACTCTCCCTCACTCTGTTGACATCTACTCCCGACTGTGTCCCTCTGCCTATCCCTACTGATTACTACCACACAACTCTGTACCTTCCTATCTACTTCTTTCATTCTCACCTATCTGTCGCTCTATCTTCCCTTTCTCTCTACTTTTCTCACCTCTCTTTACCTCTTAGTACTTCACTGTCTACTTTATTCAAACATACTCCTACCTTTCTGCAATCATATTGCATCTGTCTCTACCTCCACCTTCTATTTCTACATTAACTTTCTCTCTCTACCTCTCTATTTTGTTGTATATTATTTCTCAATCACTGAATCCCGGCCATTCTCTTTCCCTCACTTTCTAACTAGCCCTTTCTTTGACTATCTCTGTCACCTCTCTGTACCACCCTCTACAGATGCTTCTCTGCCTCGCCTATGTCTTCTATCATATACCTCTCTCCTTACTTCACCTCTTCAACCACACCCCTATCTATATACTTCTCTCTATATAGATCGACATCTCTAAGTACCTACCCCGATCTCTGTCTATATTCTGTACCTCACCTTTGTCTACTTCACTTCTCTTTCTGTACACTTTTCTCTATTTCACTTCTCTGTCTCTCATGTCTCTCTTTCCCAATCTATTCTCAACTCTACATCTCTACACCTATGCCCCCCTCTCTATTTCAACCTTACTCCTCTCTACTTCACTTCTCTCTGCAAATCACTGATCACCTGTCTCTCAACCTCATCTCTCTTTACCTCACCTCTCTACCTTACAAGTCTCTCACTACCTCATGGTTCTATTCCATCGATTTCTCTCTTTGGCTACATAACCTTTCAATTTACCTCACTATTCATTCACTACCTCGCCTATCTACCTCCCTTTTTTCTCTCTTTCTACATGTTTATTCTACCTCGCCTCTCACTGCCTTACTTCTTTTTAACCCCTTTAGTGCAGGTGTTGGCCACACCCGCACTACCTCCCAAGTGTGTCTGTCAGCCATTGGCTGACTCTAGGGAGGCACAAAATGGCCCCTCTGGTGATCTGCACCAAAGGGAGTCCTTAATTCTTTTTTAACCTCAGGCTGCTCGGGAAGAGCTTCCTGAGCAGCCTGAGTCTCTTGTTTTGCTTTAGCGTAATGACGATCAGCGCACAGGGCGTGTTGATGTCATTACACTAGAGTGAAAGTAAAACAAGCCTTTGGGCTCGTTTTACTTTCACTGCATCAGTGCTCGAGGGGCATATCTCGGCCCCCAAACACTGATTGGGATGAGAGCGTTATACTTGGAAAGGGGAGAATCTCCCCTTTCCAATGATATCTCTGCCCAGTGGATCCAGCTTGGGGATCGCCAAAGGAGTGCGATCCCCAAGCAGGGCTCCACCCACTAGACACCAGGGACTTTGGGGGAGCGGTCCCTTGGAAAATGGCTTGTGCTCCCCCACCCCCATAATAGAACAATCTTTCTGCCCCCCCCCCGGAGGACAGATGGGGCAGATCTGCCTCCCGGAGAAGCACAAAGCCCACTAGACACCAGGGACTATTGTTTAAAAAATATATAGGGGTGGGGGCATATGTGCATGGCCAAGTCCCCACCCCACAAAAAATATGCTTCCGGCCTCTCTTATTAATAAATGTAGATACAAAGATTTTAGCTAAACTTATTGCGAAACGGCTCCTTCCCATGCTCCCTTTCATGATACAACCTTAACAGGCAAGATTCATGCCAATTAGGTCCACTTCAGACAATTTATGAACGCTATTTGCACTAACACATCATGTCGATCCAGTGTTGGCAGTGGAGGCGGTATTTCTTGACGCGGCCTAGGCCTTTGATTCTCTAGAATGGTCTTATCTCTTGATGGTGCAGGAGAGGATGGATATGGGTAGGACACTGGTCCGGTGGGTCACACTTCTTTGCATATAGCCTCAGGCAAGGATCAGTGTTAACTGTCTCTTTTCCTCCCCAATTGCAATCACTAGAGGAAAGCCCCCTGTTACCGATTTTGTTTGCATTGGAGATCGAAACACTGGCGTACATCATTCCCACAAAGGAATACAATTCCATGCACGCAGGTTAATTATATCCTTGTATGCAGATGACATCCTGTTGATACTGAAAGATCCCAACAAAAATCTGATTCCGGTGGTGGGGGAGAGAGTGTTGCTTTTGGGATTCAGTTTGGTTTGTTGATTAACTGGAATAAATCTATTATTATGCCAGTGACCGAGAAGACTGAAATGCCCAGATTTAGGTGATCCGATACAATGGCAGACGGAGACTATACGCTACCTGGGTATCTGGTTTCATCTTGATAGTGAGACACCGTTCTGAGAAAACTATAGAAAATGTGTCTCTAAATTGGAACAGCATGAGGACAGATGGATGAAGCTTCCCTTATCGCTGGGGGTGGCAATAATGAAAATGGTAATCCTCCCAAGATTACTATACCTCTTCCAGAACCTTCCGATACCGCTGATAAGGGTGTTCCTTTCACACTTAACAACCCTAATGACTGGTCAGACCTGGGCTGGCAGCCAGCCTAGAATTGCTTTGATAAAACTAATGACTTTGAGCCTTACTATCTGATGGCCAAGGCCCAATTTGCAACTACTGGCTCCATGACACTCACCAATCGTCGCATAGCAATTTAGAAGCTGGTTTACTCACCCCTCTTCAAGGCAGCGGTCCTGTTCTGGGCCCCAAGACCCTGGGCCAAAAGTCATACGGTGTACTTCATGGCCTCGATCTGGTCTTGACTCGCCATATGTACTGGCTATACTGACATGTACTCACCTCACAGTCCCCTCACTGATCACCCTAGGCTGTTGATGAGGTCTGAATTCGGCTAATCCAACAATTGCTCAGTAAGGGTCTAGAGGAGGTGACAGATCTGTTCCCCAGTGGAAAGTTCCTTTCATTTGAGGAGTTTCTGGTGGGCTCCCCACCCTGTTCCATGCAGACTTGTTGGCTATGGGTACCATGTGTTCTTGGAGAACCTACAAACCCAATATATCCCCACAACCAGAAGGATTTAGCGGATGTAATGGTATATTGCTTTTGTAAATCAGCCACTGTGACAAAAAGTTACAGGTGAAAACGTTGTTGCAAATAGCTGTCTTTTCCTACTAATTTTCAATATTTCTTTATTTCAACACTTAGGACCTGATTACAATGCTGTAGGAAACAGCTCTGACCCTCGGTCGGAGCCATTCCTATGGCATCGTAATCAGCTGTTGGATTCCTTTCTAACCGACCCATTTTGATGGGGTCGGTCGGAAAGGAATCCAAACCGGATTTCCGAATGGCCTCTGACGGACTTGGAGAGCCTGTCTGCCATTCGGAAAGCCGCCAGTAATCCCTCGGGCGGCTCTTTCCGCCCACGGGATTACAGTGGCAGATTCCCACAGCCTTTCTGTGCCGGCCTTTCCAGCACAAAAATGCTGTGGGAAATCGACTTTGGGGGCCCCCAGCAGGGCCCCCATGGGTGCAAGGCCTCCGGATGGCGGCCTAGGGGGCACCTATGGTGCCCCCCTGTTGATCCCTGCACCCCGTGGCAGGCACCTCAAGCTCCTCAGCTCTTTACAATGAGAGCATGCAGTCCGGTCGGAATGCATGCTCCCACTGTAAGGAATAGGATTGCGACTGAACAGTGTTCGGTCGCATCCTACTTGCTGGGTTGGGAGCGACGACAGGAGGTCGTTCGGTCCCAGTTCCCAAATGATGTACGGACTCATGTCCGTCCGACATCATAATCGGGCCCTTAGTTTCTTTAGGAAAGCCTTGAGGGATCTAGACACACGACCCCGTGGTAAATTTAAAATTGTCTCTACTTTTCAGAGATCTAGAGCTTTTCTGGATCACCCATGTGTTTCATACTGATTTCCACTGCAAAAAAGTCGGTTTTTTATTCAGCTCAGCATTTTCCTGAAAGCTGGGAAGATGGTGACTTTACCACAGCCAACCATTTGTTGATGCCATTTTTATGAAAAAGACACTTTTATCCAGAGCACTTTTTTCCTCAAAAACTCAAAATGAAGCTATATTTTGCCTATTTTCTTGGTTTCCTCCAGGGGAATCCACAAACTTTTAGAATCCCCAGGATGTTGGAAAAACAGGACACAAATTTGGGATGGATACCTTATGTGGAAAAATGTTATGGTGCCCTAAGCACGAAGTACCCCAAATAGCCAAAAAAGAGCCCATCACTGGGGGTAGCTCCCGCAGTTAAGGGTTTAACTACCTCTTCCTCCACCTCTACCTGTTTAAGTAGCATTAGCTCATCTCTCTCTTTACTGCCTTTTCTATTTTAACTCACACTCTCTTCTTCACCTCTCACTACCCCTGTCTTTATACACATCTCTATCTCATCTCTGTCTCTACCTCCCTCTCTTTCTCTCTTTCTCTGTACCTCACCTCTTTTTCTGTACCTCACCTCTCTTTCTGTAACTCACCTCTCTGTCACTTTGATGTACCCCTTTTCTATCTACACCTTATGTCTCATTCTACACTTCACCCCTCTGTAATTTTCTCACTGCTTAACAACTCTCTTTATCTAACCAGTCTTTCCATACCTCGCTTCTAATTTTGCTCATCTGTACCTCACCACTATCTTTTTCTCTCATTTATCTTCTTGTCTCCCTCTGCATCTCTATAATGTACCTTTCTTTCTATCTCAACTCTCTCTGAGGCTCATCCACTTGTGTACCACACCCCTTTCTCCCCTGCATTTCCTTTTCATTGTATGAAGGTCTCTCTACTGTACCTTACTCTACAACCTTCAGTCTCTCAACCTCATTACCTCTACCTACCTCTTCCCCATTCTACCTCTGCTACCTTTACTTATGATTTAGTCATTCTCTGTTTACTGCATGCCTCTTCCCACCTCAGCTATCTTTCTATCTTATCTCTGTCTCTATCTCCCTTCTATCACTACTATGCCTCTCTCACACTACAGTTCTCTTTACCTCTCTATCCTCCTCCTGTCTCCTGCTCCCTCCCATTTCTATTACTCAGCACAGCCTGGGATCCTGGTCTAGCCAGAGAAGTGTACATGTAGAAAGGTGTGAGGAGGGCAAAGGCACAGGAATAGAATTAAGGACACATTTTTCAGATGTTCCGCAGTGGAATGGGGAAAATTTGCAGTATAGTGCTTCAATTTTCCTTATTGTAGAAAGAATAGCAGTTGTGAAGGGAATACATTTGTGATTATGTATATTTGGCAAGTGAAACTATAACATCAAGGTTAATGTGCATATGTATTTTTTTAATACTATCCTCTATTCCACTAGAACTCCATCAAGTCATTGTGACAGTGTCTTTCCTATGATGGAAGTAAGAGTCTGGTTAGGCTCTGAATTTAGCGTAAAATGAAGTTGCTAGGCAAAATACACCTAGATCCTGCCACACCAAGATATTGTTTCATCAACAAATATTCATGCCGTATTTTGGTACTATTGGCTAGCGAATGCCGGACAGATTGAGCTTTTGGCTGTTTTTTGACATATAATTCAATAATATTCAACATTATGAAGGTTGAACTGGCTGAAAGTGGGCAATACATTAATGGTTGTTCCCAACAAAGAGCACCAAAATATGTGTTGCCCAGAGCCCTAAAAATCCTTAAGAAGACACAGCTTACGAAAATCCTTTGTAAAGTTCTTGCATTGCGGTTGGGCCGGTGATTCCCTGGCTGGTCCACGCGGATCAATGTGGGTTTGTACCAGGCTGCAACACCACCATTAACATTAGGTATTTAATGCACATCATGCATGAAGTGGAGGGCAGAGAGGCAGAATTAGCCTTTGTCTCCATTGATATTGCCAAGGCATTTGACACCGTGAATTGGCACTAACTAATTGCGGTCCTTGAAGCAATGGGCCTCAGAAGAGGTTTTCGAGATTGGGTGAGAATGCTCTACACAGTGCCCAGGCCAGGGTCAGACTGGGCAGTTTGTGCTCTGCGCCCCTGAATATCCGGAGGGGCACACGGCAGGGGTGCCCTTTGTTGCCCCTGCTGTTTGCGATAGCACTGGTGCCTTTGGCCATCACGCTCTCAAAGGATATGGCAAGGTGGCGTAACTGTGTGGGAGGGATGGACCATTTAATTTCACTTTCGCTGACGATACACTCTTCTACCTGACAGCATCGAGTGAATTGCTGCCATTGTTACTGGAACACCTGGAAATGTTTGGTGGCATTTCAGGGTTGCGAATCAATCCAAACAAGTCTCTGGTGTTCCTCTTGGGTGAGATGGCAACACAGGACCCTGCTACACTCCCAGCTTTGCCATTGCATTGGGAAACTGACCAATTCTGTTATTTGGGAATCCAGGTGACACACTCAGTCCAGTAATGGAAACAATATAATATTGACCATGTGACAGATGGTATAGTTCAATCAGTGCAATATTAGAACACGCTCCCACTGTCCCTTATTGGATGAGTAACAATTGCAAAGATGCTGTTTTTGCCATGCAGCCTATACGCTCTCCAGCACTCTTTGGACACCCTGCCACGAGCAGTGTTCAGGCGACTACACTTATTACTGACAACACAGGGGTGGGCGGGAGGTAGGAGCAGAGGTTCCCAGGAAGTTCTTCATCTATCCATGGAGAAGGGTGGGCTGGCATTTCCCATCCTGGAACTGTACAATCTAGCATCCCAATTGCAACATGCAGCACACTGGTTATCGGATGGGGAAAATTGGGAGAAGGATCTCCTCCTAAACGATTCCAGGGAAATGGGACTGCCGCAACTGCTCCAGAGTGGTGGGAGAGGTAGTTCCCCAGTGCCATCAGGCACACTGCCTTGCTATGGGAGCAAGGGGATCAAGTGGTACTGAGACACGCCGCTTTCGCATGCGAGTTTAACTTCTGGGACCTTCCAGCATTCTGCCGGTTGACCATCACGGTGGACGCTACTGCTCAAAGGGAGTGGGTTGTTTGGCACTGGGGGATTTATACCCCAATGAAATGTTCATTACATTTGAAGCAGCTCAGGAAGCCTTTTGATGTTGGTCATGGTCAGTTCCTACTGTACGCAAGTATCGTAGATATAGTCCGGGATATCTGACCAACGTATCTGGTAGTCCCAATCTCCTCTGACATGTTTAGGGCACTACTGGAGTTTGGTGGGGGTAGACATTTGATATCCCAACCCACAACCTCTACAATTAATTGAGAATGCTTCCCTGAGGTATTTATTAGCGGTCCCGAATAGTACTGCTACCTATATCTGCCATGCAGAACTTGGGATGCCTACCTATCAGATTTAATTAAGATTCTACCGATCTTGCTATGGTACAAGATATGGTCAACTACTTTCACCAGTTTTAATCGGGACGTGCTAAATGATTGCTTTAGGCTACAAATGGTGCTTCATATTCCCTGGATAAAATACGTTAAGAACTTTATGACAGATCTCGGGCACCCCGAATACTTCGATGACCCGGATAGATTTACCATAATTTCAAGGAAATCACTAAAGACTGATTGTTTAGAGCTCTTGGAGACAATCAGATTCTCCTCCGAAATAGTAAAACCTAGTTAGAGAAAATCAATCGCTACTACTTCAATTTGGTGTGCAACCTTATCTTGTAACCGCAAAAGGGGGATATGATAGGATGCTGTTGACCCGTTTTCGTCTAGGAAACTTATATAGACTAAAAACCTTTCCAGACATGAATGATTGGTCTAGAACCTTATGCCCGTGCCCAGATGATAGATGATATATCTATGCAATCCACAATGCACATGTTACTATTTTGTAAATTTTATACAATGTTAAGAAAAAGATGGATTGTACCAATATTAAGGGTGCTAGGATTGAGACAATGCCGCCCAGCCTTTTTTATATTACAACTTTTACAACATGATGTGTTTACTAGCCATCTAACGAAATATCTGAAAGGCGTGATTAGAAGTAGGAAAACAATGTGAATAATGGATCTGGTCTTTTAAAGTTTTGTGAAGATAACGTTTTAAATATCTTTTAATACTAAGGCAACATGACTGTTTCAGATTACGCATGACAATGTACCTGTATGATATCATGATTGTTTTTATATAATGTGTTATAATGTGCTTTTATGATTTAACCTTTTAAATCGAATAAAGCTTATTTTGATTTGATTTGATATCCCATCTGTACAGAGCCATGACTGCTGATAAACCAAGGACCACATTTCAGGCTAAACTGGCCTGGGAGGAGGAAATCGGTACCTCGCTAGAGGAAGCACAGGGTATTTGTGCTCTGGTTAAACACAGGACCTGTAATGCACGGTTTAAACTTGTACATTTACACTACATACACCGTACATATATCACACTGGTCCTGTTGCACAGAATAGGCCCTACTAAGATGGATGGATGTCCCAGGTGTCAGGGCGGCCCAACCACCTTCCTCCACTTGTATTGGCACTGCCCCCCTGTGTGTAATTTCTGGGACCTAGTCATCCAAAGACTGGGGTTTATCGAGGGTCTTACATTAGACGCAAACCTGACCAAATGTCTTCTGGGAAACATAGAGAAACAAAAGGGTAGGAAAATGGAGTGGAAATGTATGCAACTGGCCCTGCTACTGGCAAAAAGACAGGTTGCCATCTTGTGGATAGGTCCCTTATGTCCTAGGGAACAGGGTTGGACGAGGAATGTTAAAGGATGGAGGGCAGCAGAAGAGATCTGTCTGTTTTACCTGGCAAGGTTTGAAGAAACAGGGGAAGGACACGAAGACCACTGACAGGACTCTGACGCTTGAAGACACATTTTTTCCCAGTGATAGGTGGGACATGTATTCGGGGTGAAGAGGCTTGGACGGTGCTCACTAAAGTGATGTTTTTGTCCTTATTGATTCACTTGTACGGAATTCCTGCTGCTGTATAACACATGTGGAGGGATGGCTATATTCTTACAAAAAGTTGATGGTACAGAATTTGTGATGTACTGTATGTTAAAATGCAATAAAATTAAAGACTTTAAAAAAAAGATGGCACTGCTTCCTCCCACACCACAGTTCTTACCAATCTTGTTTTAGACTTTCCACATAAAAGTGGCCCAGACTTCAGTCTCACACACAGTGGACGAGGCAGCGGTCGGGAAGCACCTAAGGAGGTGGTGTCTCACTTTACGGCGCTAAGATGTGAGAAGTGCCTTTTCCATTTTCCCGCTTTCTGTAAGACAGTGGTGAATACCAGGAATCAACAGTTTGCCTATCCTCATATTGTTACACGTTGGAAACAGCTAATCTTCCCAGTGGCACGAGAAGATTAGTCCTACTTGAGCTCACAGGAGGTCCTGACATCTGCAATTCATTGTTTCTGAGACTCAAAGACTCATTTTGCAGGTGTTGAATCGAGAATGTGAGTGACACTAGTGCTTAATTTAGATGGTGGTTGTAGGTGGGGCCCACTGGCACTCATTTGTGGGTACTGGGACTTATGTTTCATCATCATACTTTGACTTGGAACAAGAGAGAGAAAAACAGAAAAGAAGGAGGAAGAGAAAGACAGAAAACAGTAACAAAGGTTGAAAGCAGGGATGAAAAAAGTACCAGCAAGAGTGAAATAAATGGTGAGAGGATGAATGGTGGTGGATGAAAAAGGCATGAGGTGGAATCAAGGCGTGACAGTCTTAGCATTCAATAACCTTGACATTCAGCAGCACAGGCAGCGGGTTTCTGAGAAAAACGTCGGGAACCTTACACTTACTTTCTTTTAAATTAAGCACTAGAGGAGGGCGAGCCAATACATTTGCAGGGCGAGCCGAGCCAGAGCTGAGCCAAGGGTTTGGCTTGGATCTTAGAGTCCGTGCATGAGCTGAGGACCTGAAAATGTGTGCTATGTAAATCACACAACAAACATTATGTAAAATATGATAAAGTCACTTTAAAATTCAAAAATGTGTATTTCTGCAACATGTGAAGCTTCGAAATTAATACGTCACATTATAGCGCTGCACTGAGAAGTACTTACTAAAAGTAATAGTTTTTAAACATATGTAATTAGTGCACTAAGAGGAAAAACAATTGTCATGTAAAGCCTGTATGTGCCCAAGATTATTACAGAGCAACATTATAGTGTATTAAATTTAGCACAATAGGTTTTTGTACATCTGGTATTCTAAACTCACATGTTTGAAAGCACTTTCATACACAATAATGAAGAAAAAAGAGTTTTGGTAAAATAAAATATTTGCTTAAGAACACACAATTTAAGCGATGAAGCCGTGATTTTTTCCAGGTTTTCTGGTTTCACTTTATACAAATCAGCCAGGAAATGGGTCTCTTTTTGTCTTTCCTTATGTTAAGTCTTTGTTTTTACCTCTTTGTGCATTTTTTATATAGCATGAACTTGACCCAAAGGCGAAATTGGAGTGCTTTACATGAGCACCAGTTACATTACACAAGGTCACATTCATTGCTTATAGGCATGGGGAGATTCAGCGATTTGCTCAGAGTCACAGGATTTTGAGCTAACGCTGAGACTCGATCAGGGTTCCTCAGTTTTAAAGTCGGCAGCACTGGCTGTAGTGCCACATCCTGGGTAGAGGGAGGATGGCAGGCAGAAGCCACATGAAAGCTCAGCTTGACTTGGCTCTAGGTTCCAACAGGACCTCAAGCTGTGCCAGAGCCAGTTTTCATGATCGAGCCTGGCTCGAGCTTTCAGTTGCTCGCCCAACTCTATTAAGCACTGAGTGACATCCACACATTGTGGGCAACTTGACCATGCATGATGTTGGCTCTGGAATCTCAACTGCAACGTCATACTACAAATGATCGAAGTAAGGGTTTCCAAGGAAGGTCCAGATATATTCACACTAGATTTTCAGAGCAATGGTGGACTATGTATATGCATTTTATGTAGAAAATCTAAAACTCTGGCATGGATTTGGCCCTCCATGATCTATGTTGGAAGTCCCAAACCTACAGTCCCTAAAAGAAAAGATATCAATGGCTCAAGCTTAAGTGCCACAATGTAGGGCTTTGGCGGTCTTGAACTTTAAAACTAAAAGACAAGGGGGTTTAAAAAAAAATGTCAACACAGAGAAAATTGTATTAACATAGATTTAATGTGTAAAGATAAAAAGTAGTAGTAAATTGAAATAGTCACCTTAGCAACTTCTACTTAAACTTATCTAAACTAAATTGTTTAGTTTCAGGTAGGACTGCAGATAAAGTTTGTAATTGGCAGTAGATTACTCCTTACTTTTAGTTCGGAAGGAATACAAATTTCCCAAGCAAGGAAAAGATAACTCTCATTCCCAATGGGAGAATTTTTTAACAGGTTTGAAAACTTAAAATGTATGTTTTAAATATGAACGAATATTTTTATTATTTAATACGATTTGCATTTTGAAGTTAGGTCATGGTCATTCTTTCTTGGAAGCTGGAAACTGAGGTGTTTTTCACCTTAATCTCCTCCACCCTGTTCATATAAGGTAGCTAGATTAGTAGTGTGCCTTCTCATTAAACATCACTACTGATCGGGATCTGTGACTATGGTAGTGGGTGCAAAACCAAATCGAGTTCTGTGAATCAGTTTCTCTGACTTAAATCCTTGCAACTTGCTCGAGCCATTTCATCTTGTGACCCATGTGATCCTGAAGGTCGATGTCTAGAACCTTCTAGATGTTTTTAGATACAGTCACAGACATCAAAGCCTGAAACTACAGTCTCTACAACCATTAGGTTGTTAATTATGGAGTGACACGCTTAGGTGCTTGGCCATCTGTAGAACTAAGTAGAGATGGCTCAAAGTAGCAAAATGTGCCTCATGCGACCAGCGCATACTACTTATGGTGAATGGTCACTTTTTTTGTGCTTTGGTCACCTGTGCTTTAGACCATCCATTATGATCTGTCCAAGTAAAAAAAGTCCCTCCCATTCAGAGAGAAAAACCTCGAAAAAACCTAACTGAATGAATCACAGCTCGGCCGGGAAAAGTTCTAAAGGCCGTGGCAACACTGTATAAAACCTACTGCAGTACTGATCTGTTCGACACATTCAGTACGGTGTCAAAACTCTACTGGCAACCAGAGCCAGACCTGCACATAAGGAAGCCATGAGTTGGCGGATACCTCTGCAGGGTAGACATTTTTGGGTCAAGCGGCATACCAACCTGGCTAGCACTTCAGAGGCATCAGACTGTGTCCAGTTTTCCTGTAGACCTGCCAGTCTCTGTATAGTAAGGTCAAAGGGAAGAGGGCAGAGCTGCATTGAGTAAAGGTGGGCACTACAAGTGGAATTCTGAATTTTTCTAGACGTAGTCGTAGGTAGCACTGCACGTTGTAAGTAACAATGTCTTCTTATCTTCTTTCAGATAAGCCTCCAGCAGTCCACTGCATGCCCCTGACCCCATCTCCAGAGGTCAACGTGTGGGACATCTCCAATTTCACACTTCTGGATGGGAAGCTAATGTTGACCAACAGAGATGAGGAGGTAAGATAGGGGCCAGTATCAAGGCGGCAAACAGAATGATCATTCTATCAATCAGGCGGTACTTATATAGTGCTGCTTATCACCCGAGAGAGTATCCAGGCACTGTGCTGCAGTGTCAGTCAAAGAGAGAGGTCTTGAGTCCCTTCCTGAAGTGGGTCAGCGAGGGAGAGGTATGGAAGTAGAGGGGAAGGGTGTTATAGGACTTGGCGGAGAGGTGGGAGGAGGAGCGACCTCTGGACCGGCAGATGCATTGTTATCTGTGCGAGGTGCGCAGAGCGGAGGTTCCTGGGAGGTACGTGGTGATGCAGCGCGTACAATAAAACTATTCTCCTCCTAGGTCACTTATCGGTCATCCAGGGGCAAACTATATTTTCTTACATCCACATGACGATGGGGCCCATAAACATCGCCTATCACACATGCACACACCTGGATTTCCTTTACACCTTTACGAAATTCTGTACTCCTAGGAGAAGCATGAGAACTAAATGGAAAACACCATTTATGTACCGCTGGAAGGAGCCGAGATATCTTATTACCTTAACCTATCGTTTTCTTTTCAGTTATTTCTTAAGATATTCCTGCTCATTGTTTTGTCGATGAATCATTCATGTAAGAAATTAGTTCATAGTGATTAAGACCAGCTAAATCACAATAACCAATTACTGGTGTCACAATCATTTAATAAAATAACCACTGAGTCGTTTGATTTAAAGAATCTTAAATTTTATATAATTTTAAAAGCATGAAAAAGAATTTAAACTTTTTATTCAGTTATTCATTCATTATTAATTCAAATATTTATTAAGCATAATCAATTTTATTGCAGAAAGGAAATTTGTTGTCATGAAGCAAAACCCTAATTACCTGCCTACCTTCCTAATTTAGCCTAATGATTTCTAACCTAAGTTTAAGAATTAAAAATAACCTGATTCTCATACTCAACTGGAAAATTAAGACAGCAACAGAAACTTCAGCTCGTCAGCATCAGCTACCTGCAACCCGTCTCATCTAACAGTCTTTCAGCATCTCCCGCTCAGTAATGGATCGATCAGGACCACCAAGCACTGGAAGCCACCAACACCAACACCGACTGCGACTCTCCAACTCCGATCGTGACTGTGACCCCCTCCCACTAAGAGTAGGCCCTCTTATACCCTAATTCTAACTTTGCTAACTAATTGTTGCAACATTAATAACACGCTTTTCTTTCATTGGTCCATTCATTTCATCTATTCATTCTTTAATCAAGTTCTCTCGGATCCAAATGGTCCTTGGATCATTTCCTTTCTCACAGTTCAAGACATGTTTCCATCCGCTTCGATCAGTACGTTTGTAACTTCTTTCGATACATTCGAGAACTCTGCAGGCATTGTCCTTTCTCTTAAAATGGTTTCCCACGGTTCCTTGCTGATCACCACGGCACACTATCAGTTCAATTAGGTCACATCAGCCTTGACCATTCTCGCATCCTAGCCTCTCAGCAACATCACGAGGTTAGCTTTTCTCCAACTTTTCTCCTTGTCACGTGTTTCCCCGCACTTGCGCACTTCATTAACTGGCAGCCATTTTATATCGCCACTCGTTTATACTTAGAAGCACTATTTTGAAATAAACAAAACATAATTAAAATAGAGAAACATAGCCTTTTCGTTTCCCTCCCGTCATCTACGTACCCCAATTAGTTATTACCTAGCAGAAAGCAACATTTAAGCTGTTCCTTACTTACCATCACTATTGTTTTTGCAACAACACGTCTATATTCTATGAAGCACAAATCATGCATTTATTATAAAATTAGTACGCAATTATTTTTATGTTATAATTAGACACACAGACATTCGTTAATAGATTATTCAGCACGTATACTTGCGTATTACCCTTCCCCACGTACAGTGTTGATTAATACATTTAAACGAACACTTTATTAATTATTTATAAAATTTGTTAGGGGTTAAAAAATTTTATTTTCTCTGCTCCATCAACGTGGAAATTCAGGCGGGGGTTCATGTAGGTGGGTCCTTGGTCATAGAGGGCTTTGTAGGCGTGAGTCAGGAGCTTGGATTGGCATCTTTTCTGGATAGGGAGCCAGTGGAGGTTTTTCAGGTGGTGGGTGATGTAGGTCCTCTTTGGCAGGTGAGGATCAGTCTGGCTGCTGCATTCTGGATTGTCTGGAGTCTCTTCTCATGAGTTCGGTGGTGGTGCCTCGATAGAGTGCGTTGCCATAGTCCAACCAGCTGGTGATGAGGGCCTGTGTCACAGTTTATCTAGTGCTAATGGGGAGTCACTTGAAGATTTTGTAGAGCATGCGGAGAGTGTGGTATCAGGCTGAGGAGACGGCTTTGACCTGACATTTCATGGAGAGTTCGCTGTCCAGGATGATGCCGAGGTTGCGGGTGTTGTCTTTCGGAGTTGGGGTGGGTCTGAGTTCCGATGGCCCCCAGGAGTCGTTCCAGAGGGAGGTGTGTCTGCGGAAGATCAGAACTTCAGTTTTGTCCATGTTGGGCTTCAGGCAGTTGTTCTTCATACAGATGAGACGTTCTTCATACAGTTGTGGAAGTTGGTCTTCGTTGTGGTGGAGTCTGCTGAGAGCGAGAGGATGAGCTGGGTGTCGCTAGCATAGGAGACAATGTTGATGTCATGGGTTCTGACGAAGTCCGCGAGTGGTGTCATGTAGATGTTGAAGAGGTTTGGACTGAGGGATGAGCCTTGAGGGACGCCGCAGATGGTGCACGGGGGTTGAGAGATGAAGGGAGGGAGACAAATTCTCTGGGTGCACCCTGTGAGAAAAGATGCCATCCAAATGAGCATTTCGTCTGTGATTCCGATCTGGCGCAGTCGATCGATGAGAGTGTGGTGGGAGACGGTGTCAAAGGCTGCGGCGAGGTCGAGCAGGATGAG
The DNA here is from genome assembly GCA_963921515.1 of Calotriton arnoldi. NCBI lineage: Eukaryota > Metazoa > Chordata > Amphibia > Caudata > Salamandridae > Calotriton > Calotriton arnoldi. Next base: position 181,537 of record CAWUFW010018978.1, read on the forward strand.
GACAGCTGATTCTCCTCTGTCGAGTAGGGTGCAGATGTTGTCTGTTCCGGCGATCAGGGCTGTCTCTGTGCTGTGATTGGCTCTGAATCCTGATTGGGAAGGGTCCAGTAGGTTGTTTCTCTCCAGCTGTTCGGTGAGTTGGAGGTTGATGGCCTTCTCCAGGACTTTGGCGGGAAACGGGAGCAGTGAGATAGGATGGTAGTTCTGGAGCTCACTGGGGTCTGCACAGGGTTTCTTGAGGAGGGGTCTGACCTCTGTGTGTTTCCAGGCATCGGGAAAGGTGGCTGTGGTGATGGAGGTATTGAGGATGGTGGTGAGTTGGCGGCTGATCTCGTCTCTTCCGAGGTTTAAAAGTCGGTGTGCCATTTAGAACAGGCGTATTGACATCTGTCATTTCTCTCTTTGGTCATGTAAATAATAACAATGTGTCCCACATGTCCGCTTTAGACCTAAACAAATTGAGGTGTGGTTGGCAGGTGCCAGTCAGAAAAAAAGCTGCCCCATCACTACCCATGTGCCTTGCTTTACACTACCAAATAAAAGAAATTCAGCACTCCCCAGAAGAGGCATTCGGTAAAGCAAGAAAGCACTTGGAAAGGGGGGGCTCCACACTCACCAAATAAGGCATGTCAAAAGACAGCTTCAGAATAAAGAGTGGGGTTTTATTAGTGCAACACTCTCTAACAAAAAGACTTTCCCAGATGTCAAATGAATCAGATAAGACAACATGTAAATGTAAATATACTTATATATGTGCAAGCCAATAATAATGCAAATGCATGGGATAAAACAAGCAGATAATTATTGTAAAACACATGCAAATAATAAACACTTACAAGTCAGAAACATTCACAAGTGAAATGCAAGGGAGTAAAACACAAGCAGATAATAATAATGGAAAATTCACAAGTGACATGCAAGGGAGCAAAACCTAAGAAAATAATAAATGTATAGGAGAATAACTGTATGTACATAAATATATAGTTAACAACAGAAATACTTCACAGGCTGGTCACTCAGCACTCAGACAAAAAACACATATAGAAATAACTATATATCTATACATATATCTCAATACCAATGATTAGAGAAAATATTTCCCCAACTGCAATATCTTCATCTTAGCCCATACAACACTGATGGATCCCAAATTACAGTCCCTGGGGTCAAGAGACTCCTCAAGCCAGATGCGTCCACCTCTCAGGAGAGACCCAGGTTTTCGAGCCAAGAAACCCCAGTTTTTATAATATTTTCAATGCATGAGAAGACACCCTCTACGGCAAGGAAACTTACTGGTGCTGGCAAAGCTCCTGCAAGCATTCCAAGGCAAAGGATTTCTCACACATTTTCCTCGCACTCCCACCCTACATGTTCCAGCCCCTTATCTTAGTGAAGCTCGAGAAAGTAGAAAACACCTCAAAGAGTACAAAAACACCCTCAAAGAGGAAAACAATCTTGAACGTGAATAACCTAAATAACCTTGAGTAACCTGGGGTCCTGCTTCTGTGTGCAGAAATTAGGCCAGACAGAGTCAGAATCCAAGATGGAGTTAGGGCACGTTAAAGCTAATAGTTAAAGCTTCATTTCACAATGTGCAACATAATGCACATTTGTGCACCATTGCCTACAGCACTATACTCCGAGATGGAGAAGTACATTCCACACATTCCTCTCTCTCAAGGTTTCAAACGCACAACCCACACGTTCTGTTCCACGCAAGGCTATTTTGAAACACTCCTACTCCGAAGCTATAAGGAGACACAAAATGAAATCATAACTTAAAATGTAAGTGCACAAAAAATGATGTATATTCAAGATGGAGTAAATTAAAACACATAGAGTCAATTAAAACAATGATAGTCAAAGGTCATCACGTGGTCCCAATACATATGAGTGCTTATAGCACTACACCATGTTGTGCCAATATCTACATAAACCTTTGCCCGACTGGGGCCCATGGTGTGCATGTTCTTGCCTAGAGGAATCTTAATATAGCATTGTTTGGGAGAGGCTTGAACTAAAGCTCTGCTGTTCTCGTAGCGAGATTAAGGCTTTTTAAGCACCAAACTCAACAAAATACGCGGTGGCATACATTTCAATGGCCTATAGAGTGCTTTTGACATCAAGGAGTTTTTTAAACCATCTTTATTGTTTTCATTGTTATGCATCAATTTACATTTGCAACATGATGTTAAGAATTTCAGTTGAGAGTTCTGCATATCAGTACTTTACATGTACTAGATTTATAATATGTCAACTAACATTAAACTTTAACCTTAAAACAATTTAGCACAATGGGTACACACATTTGCGCATTATCTGTTAGCCACAATGTCCTCTTTTCATAGATATTCACCGTAGTCTGTGTAATGACCCGAGGGCCTGTATTTTTTCGGTCTCTATTATATTCTTCTCTAGCTCTATATGGATCACTTCAAGGGTTATATTGCACTGCTTCCCAGCAATCACATTTTGGTATCAAACATAACACCAAATATAGTCAGGCGAAATCTCTAATCCTTGTTTAGTCATCATCTGCTTTGCATACTGGAGCTTGATTAAGAGATGCTATTCTGAAATAATATTCATCTGCTCTTGGGTACATTAATGTACAGTTTTAGAGCTTGGAAGTTGCCCCTTAACTTCCAGTGAAAGCAGTTAGTACTATCTGTTATTGTGAGAATCTGCTGAAAGCTGAATTGGTTGCTTGAATGATGATGGCCATGTTTTTGTTAGTGCAGGTACCTGATAAAAGCCGATTGGTAGCTTGGACCACGCCTGCCCTTTTCCTGACAGCATGGGCATCCCAGGAAGGTATTTGGTTGTGTGAACGACAGGAGCCATTTTCTTCTTAATGTGGGCACCCTCTAAAGACTGACTGGTTCTTTAGAACACACTACCCATTTTCTTACTATTAAACTTTCAGTATCAACCTGCAGCACAGTTGGTATCTACATGATGTATTTGTGATTATGGAATTTCAGTGCCTGTACAAATTAGAGCTGGCTTTAAGATCTGGTGGCCAACTTTCCATTATCACTTCTCGGCCCACATTGCATGTGTGGAGACACATTGGGCATACGGAGACTTTGTGCACCTGTTGACATCGAAAACAGAAACCATTTATTGGGGAGCTGGGGACAATGAGTCATGTAGCCCTTTGTAAATCCCCTTCTTATAAATCAGGGCCTCTTAAAAGATATAACTCAACCCAAGATTGATATTGTAATCTCCTTAGCACATCCTGGAGTAAGCCTTGACTGCTCGCTACTGAAACTTTTGGGAGACAAGCTGAGAAAATGAACAACTCTGATATCCAAATGGAATGAAATAGTCTTAAGCTTTTAAACATCAATGGTAAAGGTTAGTGTCAACCATAAATACTGCCCAGTAAACACATTCTGCTACAGGACCTGGTTCAGTGACAACCTTTCAGCTAAGGAACTAGGATACTTACCATCTAATCTCAGCTTTATCACTTAACCTAAATAGGCTAGAAACAAACACAGTCTTCTAAAGCTGGACAGGGTCCACTGCACAGTGATAGCTCCCTGGGAATGGCAGCCCCTTCGCTTTGCCATCAAAATCACTGCCACCCCAACGTTGGTTTATTCAACTTGTTGGAAACGCAGAACTAGAAGACATGGTTTAAAATCATGCCCTCCCATTTGGCAAATTGTGTGCTTTTGGGCACTCACTTATTGAATGTATTGCTCTGCTCCCCTTTTGGCAAGATTGTGAGTATTAGGCATCAATGTAAAAGCTACTAATAAGTGTGTGTTTAAAAATGAATTTGATTTGACCTATGGAAGGGGAGACAGGCTTTTTGCAGTCTTACCACAATTTATGTCCCATTTTTGACTACTAGGTACTTGTGTAAAGGCTCTGATATGCCCTTAGTCCTACTAAACAGGACTCAGAGTTTGTGCTCTGACCCTTAAAATGATGTATGTTTAATTGGCCTGTTCCCGGTTGGCATAGCTCAATTTACCTATAAGTTCCTAGTATATAATTGGCTACGGGATACAAATGAGTGGGCGACAGCGGAGTTAGTCCGGATGCAGTTCGTAAGGAAAGATGAAAAGGCAGAGGACGATAGATTAGCCTGGGCGTCCATGATAACAGACCTTCAGGACAGTCAGAGACAGCCTACCCAGCAAACTAATGGAAGGGATGACACCCAAGGGGATAATTCCGGCAGAAGGCCGAACAGACATACCCCAACACCCGATTGAATAAATAAAACACCATGTTGGGAACTATTGGTAATCACAGAGAAATGGACTTGTATCGTTTCGAAGGAAGGGGAGGGGGGTGGGGTCATTGGTTACTGTTTAATGCTTTTTTCTTTTCTTTTTTCTTATTAAGCTCTACAGGCTGATGCATAATATCCTGGACATAGATGTTGGAACTGAACACTGTTATATGATGTTGGATGATTGTTATTCATGGTCCAGCACACATTATTTTGTATATGCTGATTTAGGAAGTGCGTCCCATAACATGTATCGTGTATACAGATCATGATGTGTTGTATATACAGTTGAAATGCTAATAAAATATATTTTTAAAAAAAGTTCCTAGTATATAGTGCCAGGGGTACCTCCAGCTTGTAAGTTGAAGTGGCTCTCGTGGACTGCAGCACTAGTTGTTCCACCACGAGTGTGACAAGGTAAAACGTGGCTCACAGTCTGCCACTGCAGAGTGGAAGGGCAGTTTAAAACTGCTAATTCGACTTTGCCATTTAAAGTAATGGTAAAGCCCAAACCTCAAATGTTAATATATGTAGGTCACCCCTAAAGAAGGCCTAACAATCACTAAGGCAGGGTGCTGTATGTTAAAAAGTCAAACATGTACTTTTACATGCTCCAGCAGTAAAAACCCTAAATTGTCGCAGTGGAAAAGCGCATTGGCAAGTACAGAGTTATAGGCTGACATCTCAGCCTTGCTAACTTCTGCATGGGACGACTAAATTTTTTACTGTAAGGTATCAAACAAAATCAGTGCATTGAATCATATTTAATGGTTAAATTTAATTTAATGTCACTGGTGGGCAAAGTGCAACTTTAGAAGTTGTCACTTTAGTTGCCCCAAGTCTACAGGCCTGGTTACTGTTGTACATGGCGTCTGTCCTGCAGACAGTTTCTGCCCTCCTGGGGAAATGTGCTAATGACTACCTTGAAAGGAGACAATAGAAGACTGCACTGGAGAGAGGTGTTACCTCCCTCCTGCAGGAACCTACACGAGTGATGGCCCAAAGTGCAAGCTTCAAAGGAGAAGATGCCTTTAAAGGGCAAATTGATAGCACTTGGAAAAGGGGCTGCTCCATTGTCTAGGTAGACAGGCTGGCACGAAGGCCAAAGAAGGGGGAAATAGTTGCCAAACCTGTTTTCGAGGGACGTGTAGCGCCTTGGTACACACACCTCTTGGTTGGGCTAGGGATCTCTGGACACAGAAAGAGAGGTTCTCCCATGTTGAAAGCGGACAGAATGGTTCATCTTGAGACAGCCAAATGCCACACTTCACAAGAAGTGGTCATCAGGAGGGAGGAAACCTGGCAGCCCATTGGTTACTGGCCACATCCTACCCTAAGTGAATTTTCTGTGCATATACAGGGCACCCCTGGCACCAGAACTCAGATCTTGTCTGGATAAGAAGGAACAAAGAAGGACTGCCCTGCTGCACCATGGAACCAGCAAAGAGAGGCTGAACCAGCCTGAATTGCATCTGCTGAACCTGATGGCAAGCAAAGAAGAAGGACTGTGCCTGCTGTGTCCTGCTTGTGGAGACATCATCTTCAGAGCCCATCTGAAGCCAAAGAGTCCGAGGATCAGTTGGCTGACCTCCTTTCGCAGCACAGAGAGACAACAGCTGAGGAAGTCTGCTAAGCGCAAGTAGTAGCCCAGATCTCCGGAACACCGCTCCTCGTCGCTGTGCAGCACAAAGGACCAGCACCCGATACTCAGTGCTGTTTGGTCACCCAGAAGGCAAATTACAGCCTATGGAAGGATTTGGCTGACACCGCAACACCAGAGGATAGGAAGCCTAGTGGCAACTAGACTTCTGCCAGGCTCAAGAGGAACTCGAGGGACGTCGACCCTCGTAGCCAGGACCACCTTGCCAAACATGTGGACCGAAGAGTAGCTGCAGGTAGAACCCGTTGACCGTGTCTCATCCACAGCATCTTCAGCATCCTGTATCCCTTGCTTCAGGACTACTTCCATAGGAATCCATTGCACCAGGGAAAAAGTGCCTGGAACTGTCTGGAGACTACTTCTTCTGTGGAGGTAACTGTGTATGAGGACCTTGCTGGTCACCCTGACTGGCTCCCTGTCGCAGTTGGTCACCCAAAGTAACTCTAAGTAACCGAATTGATACTTACCTGAAGGTTTTCTCGAAAAAGTTTCTGTGTCAAATTTTGGAATTTGTCAGTACTTGTTTGTGGTTGACTGGAATGTTCTGATTTACTATACCTTGAAAATTCGATATCTCTGGAACCCTACGATGGATCTTTTTCTTTGTTGTGTCTAAAAATTCATAAATATATAGCCTATTTTAATAAATTGGTATTGGTTTGGTACGTGTATTACACAGTGAGGTCGCACAACCACACAATATAATACACCCCATTTCCTCGCATTCCCTATTTTCATATTCTATATTCCTCAATTTCCCTTATTTTTTGCATCTGATAAATAACATTCTCCCTGGGCATTATTACTTATTGGGTGCAATAAAAACACACCAATACCATGGCACTCATAACCATAAGTGTTCAATGGAATTCACAATACAGACACCCATTACTTGTTATCCAAAAGTGGAACATCCTAACCCATATTCTTTTAATAATTTTCAATTTCACTCCTGATCTAACCTCCCCATACAACATAAATGTTCTTGCTAAATCACTACATTTACATCACAGCTCTGACTTCGACCCCAAATCCCACACTGAGGAACCCCTGCTTTTCTCCAATGTTCATCAGCCAATATAGCTATGCAGTATTTAAATAGTTCCTTCGCTCCTCCTCGTCTCCTCATTTATTCCTGAAAGCCCACATTATATATATATAGATATATATATAGATATATATATATATATATAAATATATATATTTGCTGTAGAAATGGCAAAAGACTTTGTCTCTTTCTATCTCGGCGTGGATGGCACTGTGCTAATCCTACTCTTAAAGACTTTGATAGAAAAGCAGACATTTGAGGTGAGCAAATTTAGAGTGTCGCTGGTGTTGAAAGTGCTCTACACTGGAGCTGCTTTCCACCTTAGCTTGAGAACTACCCAGAGTTCTCTGCTTCTATTTTTTGCATAATTTTTGCGTCACTCTATGCCTGAAAGGGTGTATATATATATATATGTGTGTGTGCCTATATAGTGGAGGTCAACAGGGCCGGACTGGGAACGCAAACCAGCCCTGGCAATTAAGTCTGACCGGCCGCGGGGGAAGAGGGGGAGGGGAGTTCTGGTGGGAAACACTGCTACTGTTTTTGGTACAGGGGACAGATATTGCACTGCTGCAAAACCGGCCCCTGTACCAAAAACGGCCCCCACCCTTCTGGCCCACAGGAAAAAAATGCCCAGTGCTCGCTAAGGCCAGTCCGGCCCTGGAGGTCAACACTGTAGATATAGTTAGGACCTAGTTATCATAGGAAATTGATTTTTTGGTTTGCTAATAACGTTGGTGCCGTGTGACTGATCTTCGCAAAACTTTCCAAAGAAGGTTCATCCACCTCAGCTCAATTTTGGAAAATTTCGGGCAGCGATAAAGGAGGGTTCTCAAAACGCAATTTCCCCATGCAATTTCCGAGGGGATTTTTTTTGTCAAAGTTCTTTTGATTGAGCATTTGCAAAAGCAAAGACAAGACAACTGACTGTATAGTGTATTACATCTGTCCCATCAATCATGTTGAGGCCATTGTACGATTACAGTAGCCTTTCGATCTTGGAAATAATCATACAAATATCCCCATTTTTTAGTGCTCAACTTTCTAATACAGGAGACCTAAACTCTAAAAGTCTTACAACCACCCCCCTCCCACTCCCACCCTAACCCAACTGCCTCCCGTCAACAGTGACTTTGTTGGCAAATAAAAAAAATTAAAAGAAGAGAGGAGAAAAAGAGGAAGGGGGAGGCTAGGCAAAGGACGGGGTGTCAGATGTCAGGGGCTTCCTTCGGTACCAGAGAGGGGAAGACCTCCCCCACTGGCCGCATTCGCCTGTGATGTGTGTGTAGGAGTGCATGGTACGCGTGTGAGAGGACCTGTCTATCTGTCTTCAGGGAACTGCCCTGAGCGCCCGTCCGTCCTTAGAACTGGAAGAGATGAAGTGCTCTAACTGTGGGGGGTATGTTGTCATTGGTATACCCCTAGATAGATATGAGACTAACGGGCCCCAGTTAACCGAATTTTTTTTTTTTAATTATCTCGAAAAATGTCCGCCATTTGTTCCATTATGAGTGCTCTCCATAGTCAAGCCTGCCATTGAGTCAGGGCTGGGGGGTCTTTTTTCTTCCAGGCTGTCTATTGCTAGTTTGGCTGCTCCGAGGTACACCCACATAATTGCTTGGTCCCCCTTTTGTCTGGTGTTCTAGGGTCTCATCTCTTACTCCCAATAATGCAAACTGCAATGTGGTAGGGATTGAGTAACCTAGGATTTCTTTAATTTGGGCTAGGATTTCTGTCCAGAAGGGTCTGATAGCGGGACAATCCCACCAAATGTGCTTGAAGTCTCCTAGTAGGCCGCAGCCTCTCCAACACAGATCCGAGACCTCCGGGAATATTTTTTTGTCTTACTGGGTGTAGATACCAGTCGTAAAGTATCTTATAGTGTGCTTCCCTCATTCCTATAGAATGATTATTTTTTGCTATATCCCTCCACAATGTCTTCCACTGATGCTCTGAGAGCTCGCTCCCACACATGGTATCCCACAAGGTGATATGTCTAGGCAGGGGAGAGTGGAGAGTAGAGAGGAGGAGTGCATATAAGAATGAGATAACTCCCTTTGAGGAGCCCGCCCTCATTACAAATTTCTCTATCGGGGTCAGTTCCCTGGTGGCCGCCTCCCTCACTTCTGGTTGTAAGACCCAATGTTTAAGTTGGAGGTAGTGAAAGTGTTCGGAAGCAGGGAGATTAAAGTCGCGTCGACAACTCTCGAAAGTTAAAATGTCGTAGTTAAGAAATAGGTCAGTCACCCGCAGACAACCTCCCCTTCGCCATTCTTCAAATGGGCATGGGTTGAGCGCCGGCGGGAATTCCGGGTTGAAGTGTATCGGTGTGTGCGGTGAGGGAAACGATGTCCAGCCTGCCCTGCCCACTACTGCATCCCACACCCTCAGGGTTGTCTGGGTGGGCGTGCCAAGATTAAGCATTACGAGGGCGGGCCTTTCTGGGCTTCCACAGCAAGTCCCAAATAGTACGCCCCACTATTGCTCCGTCCATATGCAGCCAATGTTTGTCTGACTCTCGCAGGGACCACTCAGCCATCACCCGTAGCTGTGCTGCTTTATAGTATAGCTCCAAGTCTGGTAATGCAACCCCTCCTGGGTTCCTGGGGTGTCTGATTAGGGCGAAAGATAGTCTCGCCCTTCCATTCTGCCAAATGTATCGTGTGTAACTTGAGGAGAAAGTCTCTGTCCAAACTTATAGGGAGGGCTTGAAACAGATATAAGAATTTTGGGAGTACTGTCATCTTAATCGCGTGAATTCCGCCTAACCAGGATATGTATAGAGGTTTCCATCGTTTTAGTTCTTGCTGTACTTGATGGAGCAGTGCGGGGTAGTTGGCCTTAAAGAGACCTTCCAGCCTCGGTGTAATTTTGATTCCTAGGTAGGTGATATTATGTTTGGCCCGATGGTATGGGAAGTCTGCAAGAAGGGATTCCATTTCCTTATCAGACAGTGTCAGATTCAGTAAGGAGGATTTGGACGCATTAATACGGAAACCCTGCCACCTCCTCGAAGGCCTGCAGCTCTTTCTGGAGAGATGTCAATGAGGCACGAGGTGAAGACAATGTAAGCAGGACATCGTCCGCAAATAACAAGATCTTATGTTCTATCGACCCAAACTGGATCTCGCTTATCTCGTTCATTGCTCTGATACGAGCAGCTAGGGGCTCTATGTTAAGGGCAAAGAGTAGCGGGAATAGAGGGCATCCCTGTCTTGTCCCTCTGCTGAGGGAAAACATGTTTGATTGCGCTCCGTTCAGCACCCCTCTGGATGTGGGGCTAGCATAGTTTGCCTTTACCATTTTAATAAATGCTTCGCCTAATCCGAATTTCCCCAGGGCCCGAAAAAGGAAGGACCAGTCCACCCTGTCGAATGCCTTTTCTGCATCCAGGCCATCAGAACCGCCGGTATTCGGAACCTAGTTGTTTTTTCTATCAAATGGAGAACCCTGCGAACATTGTCGTGTGTCTGCCTGCCTTTGATGAATCCGGATTGATCCGGATGGATCAGTTCTGGCATTATCTTCTCTAACCTTGTTGCTAATATCTTTGAATACAGTTTTGCATCTATATTTAGAAGCGCGATCAGTCTGTAGGATGAGCAAAGTTGTGGGTTCTTCCTAGTTTTTGGTATGACAGTGATCAGAGCTGCTCTCATCGAGGGCGTCATCTCTGCTTCTGTGGCAATATGATTGAACAGACGGGTCAATTGAGGTTTGATTTCTGCTGCATATGTCTTATAGAAATGGGCCGTTAGGCCATCGGCCCCGGGGACTTGTGAGGCGTCAGCGCGGATATTGCTATCTGAACCTCCTCGTCAGTTATAGGGGCACTAAGTGCCTCGTTTTGGGCCGGAGTCACCTGTGGGAGAGCCACCGATCAAGGTAGGCGTTCTGGGTTGCCGTATCTGTGGGTGATGCTCGGTACAACCCCTCATAAAATTGCGCGAAGAGCCGCGCCTTGGATTCGTCAGAGTCGTGCAGGGAGCCCCCGCCATCGCTGATCTCCCCTATGTATTCCCTTTCTCGTTTCACCCTAAGTTGTCTCACTAGATGGGACCCTATTTTATTACTGTGTTCATATGAGAGATGGCGCAGACAGAGGAGTGTGAGTTCCGCTCTATTAGTGTATATAGCAGTGAGTTTCCCTTTTAGGGCCATTAATTTGTAGTTTGTAGCTCGTGTTGGCGCTTGTTTATGTTGATGTTCCCCTGCCCTTAAGTCTGATTCTAGGTCTATTCTTTGTTTGTTTAACCTAGAGTTGAGTTCCATGCATTTGCCCCGAAGTACTGCTTTAAAGGAGTTCCAGTTATTTAGGAGGGAGGTGTCTTCTGGGCGATTCAATTGAAAGACTTCATTAAATACCCCTCTATGCTCGTCCATGAGAAGCCTATCGCATGTAATAGATGCGGGTAAAAACCACCGCGGGGATCTGGGGGGGCGGGGGGGAGCGCCCCCAATGAAGGAATATCGAGGAGGGCGCATGATCTGAAATCGTTATGGAGTGGATCTTAGCATCTTGCAGCGTGCCCAGCAATCCCTGACTGACAAAGATGTAATCTAAACGTGAATAGGTGCGATGCACATGGGAGTAAAAGAAATAGTCTTTTGTAGTAGGGTGTGCTATCCTCCAAGCATCTCTCAATCCTAAGTCATGTATCATCTTTTTGATATTCCTAGGAAAGCTACCTGTATGGGTGCGCTGTGAATGTGAGCTATCTAGTTCCGAGTGGCATGAGAGGTTAAAGTCTCCCATCAAGATTATTGGGCCTTCGGCAAAGCCCCCAACTAGGTTCAAGAGGGTGTCTAAAAAAGCTGGTTGACCAGTGTTTAGTGCGTATGTTGCTACGAATGTGCATAGTTTCCCTTTTAGTCTGCCCTTTACTATGACTACTCTCCCCTCCTTATCGGATTTGACCCCTTCAGGCTGGAATTTAATAGCTGCGCGCAACAGTAGTGCCACACCCCTTTGTTTTGTGTGTGCTGCAGACTGGTAAATCAAGGGGTAACTCTTGTGCTTTAGTCTGTGGATGTCCTTCTTTTGCAGGTGCATCTCTTGTAGTGCCACCACGTCAAATTGCTGGTCATAGATGTATTTCCAAACTTTCTGCCGCTCAAGTGGTGAGTTTAATCCTTGCACATTCCATGATACTAAAGAGACCATGACTGCTTACGCCCTGGAGCCCCAAGGGCCCCCTCTCTCCCTGCTCCGCGTCCCCTTAATGTGTGCCTGTTTTCGAGTTCCCAGATCAGACCTCCCCGGCCCCTCTCCCCCACTGCCCCTCAGAACGTCTCCTCCGGACCCTGACCCCCTCTCTAATGCATGAACAGTGAACCTGTCTCTCCTTTCCCCGAACAAAAAAAGGAAAAACCCCAAAACCATGAACTATGAATAAATTCCGCACAAATGGTATGGGATCCTACGACCTCCCTCCTTGTGAGTTAGGTATTTAGCAGTCATTGCGACTGGCGCTTCGTCCAGTGCCCACCGCCACAGTTACGCGCTGTTTCTGTCTCTATACATCCGTGGTGTTTAAGCTCAGAGAGCCTCCACTAAAGGTGCTCGTTCTGGGAAATGTGGAACTCACTCCTGACCTCGTCCAGGTAGTGAGGGAGTCTCGTTATAGTTCCTTACCCACATCTATCCCCCTCTTAGGTTCAAATTCGGCACTATCTCACCAGTGTCTACAGTGTCTCTTTCAGTAGTTCTCATTGTCCTTGTCTCTGCTATTTCTTCAGGTCGCGCTCCCTCCGTTGTGTTTGCCATGTATTCTTCTGCCTTGTGTCTGCGCGAGATGTCGCTGCTTGATCGCTATTGGTCTCTGGGTCCAGTGGCGGCATTCCCAGGAGTTCCATCGCTTCCTTTAAGTCTGTGACTTGTCGCGTTTTGTTGTTGAGCTCAAACGCAAAGCCGAAAGGGTATGTCCATCTGTACCGAATGTTGTCCGTTTTTAGTTTCTCGGTTACTGGCCTGAATTGCTGATGCCACTGGAGAGTATCCGTGCGCCTATTTTCCCCTGGTGTCGGCCGGCCTACTCTGTGGGCTCTCTCAATTTTTATTTTTGTGTGCCCCGACCCCAGCACTTCTGCGAACAGGCCACTAACAAAGGCCTCCAGGTCTGGGCCTTCCGCTCCCTCTTCCAAGTCCCGGATCCTTATGTTATCCCGCCGGGATCTGTTTTACAGGTCTTCCCCTTTCAACAGTGCTACCTGTAGTTGAGAGCGAAGCTCTTGAAGCGAGTCCCTGGTTTCTGAGGCACTTTTGTCTAGTTCTTGCGTTTTGGATTCCACGTCGAAGACCCTGGTGCCCACAGAGTCCACATCTTGTTGCAAGGATGCCATGCGGTCAGAGAGATCTGCTTTTAGTTGATCCATGGAAGCGGCCATGTCTAATTTCAATTCCGTGCGCAGCTCTTTTTTAAAGTCCCTGAGGGAGGTGAGCAAGTCTTCCTTTGTGAGCTCCATTTCTTCATCCGTATCTGGTCGTGCGCTTGTGTCTTTTTTCTCCGTTGGCGCGAAGTAGCTGGACACTCTATTGCTAGACTTTTTCGGGGCTATAGAGGCGGTCTCCCTCCCCACCATGGTTTGTGTTTCTGGTAGGATTACTGCCAACACTGTGCTCAATATTCCTGGTTGTTGGCTGTCGGTTCCTCTCCTTTGAACAACACTTGTGTAACCTGTTGTATTATGGCAATGGACGCCCGCTCTCCTCTGGTTATTACGCCAAGGCCTGTGTTGCTTCACTCTTTGGGGACTATAGTGCACTGCTTTTGTCGTCCCACAGTGTACAGGGCTGCCCCTCTGCTTCCCCCCAGGCTCTTCCGGTGTCTGAGTATCCCTTCCCAGGGATGCCGGCTTCTTACCGCTCCATTGGGTTTCTTCTGCGCCGTATGGTACCAGGTCTCTCTGTATTAAGGACTTTAATATCGTCGTGATCCCTCGGCTGCCATTTTAAGGTCAGGCGGGTCTGATGTAAAGCGTAAACATCTGGTTCCTTTTAACCCCTTCGCTGCTAGGCCTTTTCCCCTCCTGTGCTAAGCCTTTTTTTGGCTATTTGGGGTAGTGCGCGCTTAGGCCCCTGTAACTTTTTGACCACATAAGGTATCCATGCCAAATTTGCGTCCTTTTTTTCTAACATCATGGGGATTGTAAAGGTACCCAGGGTTTGTGGATTCCCCTGGAGGGGACCCAGAAATTAGTCAAAATACAGCTAAATTTTGGGGGTTTTTGGAAAAAGGCAAAAAAAGGGCTACAGATGAAAGCGTCTTGATTTTTCCCTGCAAATGGCATCAAAAAAGGGGTTGTGGGGATGAAATCACCATCTTCCCAGCTTTCAGGGACAAGCAGACTTTTGTCAGAAAACCAACTTTCTTTACACAGTTTTGGCATTTTTCTGGGACATAGCCTATTTTTGCTATTTTTTGTGCTTTCAACCTCCTTCCAGTTAATGGTAGAAATGGGTATGAAACCAATAATGGATCCTGGAAAGCCATACATTTATGAAAAGTAGACAAAATTCTGAATTCAGCAAGGGGTCATTTGTGTAGATCCTTAAAGTTTTCCTTATAGAAACTAACAGTTAAATAAAGGAAAAATTGAAAATTAGTTGAAAAAAACAGCCATTTGTGTCAACGTTTTCACCTGTAACTTCTTCTAATTATGACAGCTATTTGAAGGCAATATACCGTTATATCCGCTGGACCTTTCTGGTTGTGGGGGTATATAGGACTTGTAGGTTCACCAAGAACCCGACGAACCCAGAGCCAATAATTGAGCAACATCTTGCAATGATTTTTTTTTAAGTACCGGGTATATAGCAATTATTTTGGGAAAATGTATACATGGAAAAATTGTTATGAAAGACACCTATGTATTTCTGAAATGGGAACAAAATGTAGATTTTAGAAACAGTAGATATTTGCACATTTCCGAAATTGGGAGTACCCATACTAGCATGAGAATTATAGGTCATTTTTCAAAATGACTTATTTTTACACATTGTCTTTCATTTGGAAGGCAGAAATGCATCGAAAGTCAATAGGTAATAACAGTTGCTCTACAATTCTGTGTTACCCTAAGTCTCCCGATAAAAATGGTACCTCACTTGTGTGGGTAGCCCTTGTGCCCACAACAGGAAATGGCTCAAAATGCAACGTGGACGTACCACATTTTCACAATGAAAAATTACCCTTTTTTTGCAAAGTGCCTAGGTGTAGTTTTTGAACCCTAGCTCTGCCGGCACCTAGGGAAACCTAGCAAACCTATACATTTTTGAAAACTAGACACCCAGGGGAATCCAGGATGGGGTGACTTGACTGCCTCCCACCAGGTTCTGTTACCCAGAATCCCTTGCAAACATAAACAATTGTAAAAAAACACATTTTCCCCACATTTCTGTGGTGGAAAGTTCTGGAATCTGCGTGGATCCACAAATTTCCACCCACCCCGCGTTCCCCAAAGTCTTACGAGAAAAATGGTACCTCACTTGTGTGGGTCGGCCTAGTGCCTGCGACAGGAAACGGCGCAAAACGCAACGCGGTCACACCTCAATTTCGCAGTGAAAAATGACCCTTTTTTGGCAAAGTGCCTAGCTGTAGTTTTTGAACCCTAGCTCTGCCGGCACCTAGGGAAACTTAGCAAACCTATACATTTTTGAAAACTAGACACCCAGGGGAATCCAGGATGGGGTGACTTGACTGCCTCCCACCAGGTTCTGTTACCCAGAATCCCTTGCAAACATAAAAAATTGTCAACAAAAAACACATTTTCCCCACATTTCTGTGGTGGAAAGTTCTGGAATCTGCGTGGATCCACAAATTTCCACCCACCCGCGTTCCCCAAAGTCTTACGAGAAAAATGGTACCTCACTTGTGTGGGTCGGCCTAGTGCCTGCGACAGGAAACGGCGCAAAACGCAACGTGGTCACACCTCAATTTCGCAGTGAAAAATGACCCTTTTTTGGCAAAGTGCCTAGCTGTAGTTTTTGAACCCTACCTCTGCCGGCACCTAGGGAAACCTAGCAAACCTATACATTTTTGAAAACTAGACACCCAGGGGAATCCAGGATGGGGTGACTTGACTGCCTCCCACCAGGTTCTGTTACCCAGAATCCCTTGCAAACATAACAAATTGTCAAAAAAACCACATTTTCCCCACATTTCTGTGGTGGAAAGTTCTGGAATCTGCGTGGATCCACAAATTTCCACCCACCCCGCGTTCCCCAAAGTCTTACGAGAAAAATGGTACCTCACTTGTGTGGGTCGGCCTAGTGCCTGCGACAGGAAACGGCGCAAAACGCAACGCGGTCACACCTCAATTTCGCAGTGAAAAATGACCCTTTTTTGGCAAAGTGCCTAGCTGTAGTTTTTGAACCCTACCTCTGCCGGCACCTAGGGAAACCTAGCAAACCTATACATTTTTGAAAACTAGACACCCAGGGAATCCAGGATGGGGTGACTTGACTGCCTCCCACCAGGTTCTGTTACCCAGAATCCCTTGCAAACATAAAAAATTGTCAAAAAAAACACATTTTCCCCACATTTCTGTGGTGGAAAGTTCTGGAATCTGCGTGGATCCACAAATTTCCACCCACCCCGCGTTCCCCAAAGTCTTACGAGAAAAATGGTACCTCACTTGTGTGGGTCGGCCTAGTGCCTGCGACAGGAAACGGCGCAAAACGCAACGTGGTCACACCTCAATTTCGCAGTGAAAAATGACCCTTTTTTGGCAAAGTGCCTAGCTGTAGTTTTTGAACCCTAGCTCTGCCGGCACCTAGGGAAACCTAGCAAACCTATACATTTTTGAAAACTAGACACCCAGGGGAATCCAGGATGGGGTGACTTGACTGCCTCCCACCAGGTTCTGTTACCCAGAATCCCTTGCAAACATAAAAAATTGTCCAAAAAACACATTTTCCCCACATTTCTGTGGTGGAAAGTTCTGGAATCTGCGTGGATCCACAAATTTCCACCCACCCCGCGTTCCCCAAAGTCTTACGAGAAAAATGGTACCTCACTTGTGTGGGTCGGCCTAGTGCCTGCGACAGGAAACGGCGCAAAACGCAACGTGGTCACACCTCAATTTCGCAGTGAAAAATGACCCTTTTTTGGCAAAGTGCCTAGCTGTAGTTTTTGAACCCTAGCTCTGCCGGCACCTAGGAAACCTAGCAAACCTATACATTTTTGAAAACTAGACACCCAGGGGAATCCAGGATGGGGTGACTTGACTGCCTCCCACCAGGTTCTGTTACCCAGAATCCCTTGCAAACATAAAAAATTGTCCAAAAAACCACATTTTCCCCACATTTCTGTGGTGGAAAGTTCTGGAATCTGCGTGGATCCACAAATTTCCACCCACCCGCGTTCCCCAGAGTCTTACGAGAAAAATGGTACCTCACTTGTGTGGGTCGGCCTAGTGCCTGCGACAGGAAACGGCGCAAAACGCAACGTGGTCACACCTCAATTTCGCAGTGAAAAATGACCCTTTTTTGGCAAAGTGCCTTGCTGTAGTTTTTGAACCCTACCTCTGCCGGCACCTAGGGAAACCTAGCAAACCTATACATTTTTGAAAACTAGACACCCAGGGGAATCCAGTATGGGGTGACTTGACTGCCTCCCACCAGGTTCTGTTACCCAGAATCCCTTGCAAACATAAAAAACTGTCCAAAAAACACATTTTCCACACATTTCTGTGGTGGAAAGTTCTGGAATCTGCGTGGATCCACAAATTTCCACCCACCCCGCGTTCCCCAAAGTCTTACGAGAAAAATGGTACCTCACTTGTGTGGGTCGGCCTAGTGCCTGCGACAGGAAACGGCGCAAAACGCAACGTGGTCACACCTCAATTTCGCAGTGAAAAATGACCCTTTTTGGCAAAGTGCCTAGCTGTAGTTTTTGAACCCTACCTCTGCCGGCACCTAGGGAAACCTAGCAAACCTATACATTTTTGAAAACTAGACACCCAGGGGAATCCAGGATGGGGTGACTTGACTGCCTCCCACCAGGTTCTGTTACCCAGAATCCCTTGCAAACATAAAAAATTGTCCAAAAAACACATTTTCCCCACATTTCTGTGGTGGAAAGTTCTGGAATCTGCGTGGATCCACAAATTTCCACCCACCCCGCGTTCCCCAAAGTCTTACGAGAAAAATGGTACCTCACTTGTGTGGGTCGGCCTAGTGCCTGCGACAGGAAACGGCGCAAAGCGCAACGCGGTCACACCTCAATTTCGCAGTGAAAAATGACCCTTTTTGGCAAAGTGCCTAGCTGTAGTTTTTGAACCCTACCTCTGCCGACACCTAGGGAAACCTAGCAAACACACACATTTCTGAAAAGTAGACACCCGAGGGCTTCCAGGGAGGTATGGCTTGCGTGGATCCCCCAACGTTTCCTTACCCAGAATCCCCTGCAAACCTCAATGTTAGCTGAAAAAATCACTTTTTCACACATTTGTGTGTGGGAAAGTGTGGCATCACTGGCCTCACACAAATTTCCTACCACCCAGCGTTCCCCCAGGTCTCCCGATAAAAATGGTGCCTCACTTGTGTGGGAGGCCCAAGTACCCGCGACAGGCAAGGGCCCACAACGTAGTGAGGCGACCTCAAAATGGCCTTTCACAAAACCACCTGGTTTTGCAGAAGTCACCTGGGTTTTGGCCCTGTGCTCGGCGGCCATCTAGGGAAACCTACCAAACCCACACATTTCTGAAAAGTAGACACCTGGGGGCTTCCAGGGAGGTATGGCTTGCGTGGATCCCCCAACGTTTCCTTACCCAGAATCCCTTGCAAACCTCAATTGTAGCTGAAAAAATAACTTTTTTCACACATTTGTGTGTGGGAAAGTGTGGCATCACTGGCCTCACACAAATTTCCTACCACCAGCGTTCCCCAGGTCTCCCGATAAAAATGGTGCCTCACTTGTGTGGGAGGCCCAAGTACCCGCGACAGGCAAGGGCCCACAACGTAGTGAGCGACCTCAAAATGGCCTTTCACAAAACCACCTGGTTTTGCAAGGGAGTCACCTGGGTTTTTGGCCCTGTGCTCGGCGGCCATCTAGGGAAACCTACCAAACCCACACATTTCTGAAAAGTAGACACCCGGGGCTTCCAGGGAGGTATGGCTTGCGTGGATCCCCCAACGTTTCCTTACCCAGAATCCCTTGCAAACCTCAATTTTAGCTGAACAAATCACTTTTTTCACACATTTGTGTGTGGGAAAGTGTGGCATCACTGGCCTCACACAAATTTCCTACCACCCAGCGTTCCCCAGGTCTCCCGATAAAAATGGTGCCTCACTTGTGTGGGAGGCCCAAGTACCAGCGACAGGCAAGGGCCCACAACGTAGTGAGGCGACCTCAAAATGGCCTTTCACAAAACCACCTGGTTTTGCAGGAGGTCACCTGGGTTTTTGGCCCTGTGCTCGGCGGCCATCTAGGAAACCTACCAAACCCACACATTTCTGAAAAGTAGACACCCGGGGGCTTCCAGGGAGGTATGGCTTGCATGGATCCCCCAACGTTTCCTACCCAGAATCCCTTGCAAACCTCACTTTTAGCTGAAAAAATCACTTTTTCACACATTTGTGTGTGGGAAAGTGTGGCATCACTGACCTCACACAAATTTCCTACCACCCAGCGTTCCCCAGGTCTCCCGATAAAAATGGTGCCTCACTTGTGTGGGAGGCCCAAGTACCCGCGACAGGCAGGGCCCACAGCGTGGTGAGGCGACCTCAAAATGGCCTTTCACAAAACCACCTGGTTTTGCAAGGGAAGTCACCTGGGTTTTGGCCCCGTGCTCGGCGGCCATCTAGGAAACCTACCAAACCCACACATTTCTGAAAAGTAGACACCCGGGGGCTTCCAGGGAGGTATGGCTTGCGTGGATCCCCCAACGTTTCCTACCCAGAATCCCTTGCAAACCTCAATTTTAGCTGAAAAAATCACTTTTTCACACATTTGTGTGTGGGAAAGTGTGGCATCACTGGCCTCACACAAATTTCCTACCACAGCGTTCCCCAGGTCTCCCGATAAAAATGCTGCCTCACTTGTGTGGGAGGCCCAAGTACCCGCGACAGGCAAGGGCCCACAACGTAGTGAGCGACCTCAAAATTGCCTATCTCAAAACCACCTGGTTTGCAAGGGAGTCACCTGGGTTTTGGCCCGTGCTCGGCGGCCATCTAGGTAAACCTACCAAACCCACACATTTCTGAAAAGTAGACACCGGGGGCTTCCAGGGAGGTATGGCTTGCGTGGATCCCCCAACGTTTCCTACCCAGAATCCCTTGCAAACCTCAATTTTAGCTGAAAAAATCACTTTTTCACACATTTGTGTGTGGAAAGTGTGGCATCACTGGCCTCACACAAATTTCCTACCACCCAGCGTTCCCCCAGGTCTCCCGATAAAAATGGTGCCTCACTTGTGTGGGAGGCCGAAGTACACGCGACAGGCAAGGACACAAAACGTTTTGAGGCAACATCAACATTGCCTATCAAAAAATGTTTTGGGCCCTTGCCTGTCGCGGATACTTGGGCCTCCCACACAAGTGAGGCACCATTTTTATCGGGAGACCTGGGGAACGCTGGGTGGTAGGAAATTTGTGTGAGGCCAGTGATGCACACTTCCCACACAAAATGTGTGAAAAAGTGATTTTTCAGCTAAAAGTGAGGTTTGCAGGGATTCTGGTAAGGAAACGTTGGGGGATCCACGCAAGCCATACCTCCCTGAAGCCCCCAGTGTCTACTTTCAGAAATGTGTGGGTTTGGTAGGTTTCCCTAGAT